>BRDA01027585.1:7096-20505 GCA_036984385.1 Crenuchus spilurus | reverse complement strand
TATATATATATATATATATATATATATATATATATATATATATATATATATATATATATGCACCTCATTTTGAACTAAAAAAATGTGCATAAACTCATATATTTTATATCAATTACACATAAAACGCCATATTTTTTGTTTTAATGTTGATAATGTTTGAGTACTAACTGACTAACAATATGCTAATAATTTGAGATTTCTGAAAGAAAAAGAATAATAGATTGGGATGCAGTCACATGGGTTGTGGAGCAGTGGAACTGTGTTCTCTGAATTGATTAATTTGATTAATTGTTATCTAATTTAACAGAATGTCCATCCTGAGTAATTGACCTGTTTCTTTTTTTTTCTGATCAGTTTTGCATGCATGTATAATGTTTTCTTTACAGATCTGTTAGAACCTACATTCAGCTCTACCTTTTTATCACACTGAGATCTGGACA
Organism: Crenuchus spilurus; assembly: GCA_036984385.1. Taxonomy (NCBI): domain Eukaryota; kingdom Metazoa; phylum Chordata; class Actinopteri; order Characiformes; family Crenuchidae; genus Crenuchus; species Crenuchus spilurus. Next base: position 20,065 of record BRDA01027585.1, on the reverse strand, counting down.
TGATCCCACTCAACACCATGCAAATTCAGCCCGCACACGTATAGCTGGGCAGGTGCTGATTTTGAACACTGCCATTTGAATGTTTATCGTGCTCACGTGTTGAGGAGACGAAATGGGCGGTTATTTTGGGCGGTGGGTGGAGTCTTTGCTTGCCCCAGTGGGGTGGACCTTTAAAAGCTCTTATAAACAGCAGCATCATGCTTAGTGGACACAGAGATACGTTCTCCTTTATCTTAATCGTGACTGACGATCGCTTGGACTGTTATGGCACAGAACGGGACCACAGAGAACGGAGTGCCACCAAACCCTGCGGCTCTGTCTTTACCCCAGCCCTGCAAGATCTCAGAGATCAAACACAGCAAGGTGAGAGCTCAGAGCTGCTGGACTTTCAGCTGGACTGTAGTGACTGTGAGTCGCTGTAGAGGGTTTTATTACAGGTGATTAAACTGTAAACAGCTCCAACAGGTGAGCAGCTTACTGTGTTCATCCTTCTGACATAAGCTGTGGTAAAAGTAAATAATGACTAAGGTAAAAATTTACATTAGTGTAGTATTACCATAGTGCTTTAATCATCAATGCAGTGTCCATTAAAACCATGCTTATTCCATGATGGCAGTACAGTAGTAATACTATAGTAATGTAAAGTTTTACCACAGCTTAAGCCAGATACAATTACTGTAGTATTACCATTGTGGTCATGATAGTGTCAAAAACATGGTTCTACTACAATGGTACTAAAATGAGAATGATACAGTAGTGCATAGTTTTACTATACTAATACTACTAATAGTATTTACAATGGTAAAACTAGATATATTACTGAAATATTACAACTGTAGTACTGTGGTAACACTATCATGATAGTGTAAAAAGCATGGTTCTACTATGATGGTACTACAATGGTAATACAACAGTAATGTACATTTTTATCATAGTTATTAGTTTTATCACAGCCAGATACAATTACTATAATATTAGCATTGTGGTATCATCACAGTAGAACCATACTTTTTTTGCACTACCATAATGGTAAAGTTTTACCAAACCCTTAAAAAATATACTGTGGTGCTACCACGGCTGTATGATGGTGAAAACATGTTTTTTTGTACACTATTATTATTGCAATATTACAGTAATGCAACAAGTTTTATCGTCGTAAAAACTCTTAGTAGTATTACTAAAGTAAAACTGTGCACTGTTGTAGTATTACCACTGTAGTATCACTACTATAGTGTCCAAAAACATGGTTCTGCTATGATGATATTACTGTGTTTGTAAGACTAATTATATTACTACTAGTACTTTACATGTTGCATTAGTGTATTACTGTTGTAATACTATGTTACTACAGTCATGGGAGTGTCCACTAAAACATGATGGTTTTATAGTAATACAACCACAGTACCACAGTATATTTTTGTCATTGTTAGCTGTCAGCATGGATGTGTAGGCTAATTTGATTATGCTCAAATCTCAATTGTGCAGATTTTTATCAACAATGAATGGCACTGCTCAGTCAAAGGCAAGACGTTCCCCACATTCAATCCTGCAACAGGTGCCAAAATCTGTGAAGTAGAAGAGGCAGATAAAGTGAGTAAAACATGAAACTTTCTTTTAATTGAATGCAGGTACATTGTACAGGGACATTGTTCATGATCTCCTAAAGTCTGATTCTCTTTAAGCCCAGTTTAATCCAGTTACATTCCCAAATGTTATTATTGATGATTGTTTTGCTGTCAGTTCAGTTTCAGTTGACTCAGCATTGACTAAGATATATCAGTTTATGACTGATTCATTGTATGAAAGTGGAAAAAAATGTCTAAATAGACGTTATTCAGAAGGGAAAAGAATTACACACTGAACTTACATCAGTACATCACTGACAACAATGATGTTGGTCACTCTGGACAGGTCATCCCATAGTGCTTTACTTTGCAGCTTAAGCATTGTGTTCTGTCTAGGCGGATGTGGACAAAGCAGTGGAGGCTGCGAAGGCGGCAATGAAGAGGGGATCTCCGTGGCGAAGGATGGACGTGTCCAGTCGTGGCCGATTACTGCACAGGCTGGCCGAGCTGCTGGAGAGGGACCAGACCGTGCTGGCCGTAAGTGGAAACAGTAGGCTAATCTCTCCAGTCCTCTTCACGCCTGTCTGAGTGCATCACTCAGACTCAGCTGCAGGTGTTAGTATTGGCGCTGAGGCTTCAGTCGTCCATAAAATGGAGAAAGACAAAAAAGGACAGTCATAGCTTATGTACAACACGTTCAGATTCATTATTACTGCTTCGTTTTTACACCTAATAATGCAATTGTATGAGTTTTCTTAACTTTATGCTCCATCATAAAGAGATTTATATTCATTAGTAAGCAGCTTTTATTATATTCAAGAATTTGGCCAGCAATTATTCAAGTGTTTTGCAATTGTTACTGTAATAAAGCAGCCAGCTTGGATTTTGAAACAGCGCTGGCAGAAACGCAAGAAGAAATCACAAACATGTTCTTTTGTACATGCATATGTACATACAGTATCTGTAGGTATGCTGTACTGAACAGTTTATAATGGAACCTATGTTGTTTGGGTTATTACCCCATCATTCTGCCAGATCACATTAGAAATCATAGCTTTTACAGATGCGAGAGTCATATTTTCAGACTTCTAATTGCAAACATGCTCAGTAATCCACCAGCACAGTAAAGCTAATTACAATAAGTCCAATTACTGTACAGAAAGCAACAAAAAAACAGGTAAGAGTAATTTAGATCAGATGTTTCCAGGCTGCTTTCTCCTTATCAACACATCAGCACTCCTCTATGCAGTCGAACAGGGACTATTGGAACTGAGATCACAGTTAAAGTAGGTCTGGTTTGCCAGGTTGCCAGTTTGCTGATTGGCTCTCTCAGGAGTTTTAGAGCATGATGAACAGTGCTGTAATAAGCCCTGCACTCTATTGCAGTTTGATAAATGTAGTGCAGGACGAGCTTGTCACTGAAGATAATAAGCAGATGGCAGATTTATCATCCTCCACACTGTAACTGCTTAGGTGTAAACCTTTCTTTCTCCAAATGCTTTGCCCTGTTTAGTAATCAGAATAATCTATACACAAATAACGGCTCTCGCGAGGATGAACCCTGCCAACGATTGCTGCTCTGTTTGAGAGGCTGCTTTCATTTATTTTAAGTGTTATTATTTCATTTCTGGATCCTGCAGTGTTTTAAAGACATTTCTGACCTAGCCCATAGCTCAATGTCTAATGTTTTCCATCCATACACAACAGGGAACATAACTGGCTGTGTATTACTGTGCATTAAATATTGTGTTTTATTTTTTTCCACTAAAATGTGAAGAAATGATCAGTTCTCCATAAAGGCAAACTTATGTGTTATTTATTTTTACTTAAAAATCAACTAAATGTGTCACTGGACCAGGGATGCACAGACATGCGTATACAACTGTATTATTATGCTTTTAAAGGGATAAAACACACACTCTTTTCCTAAATTAACTATTTTTATACTTTTGTTCATTCTTGACATTGAAAGAAAATTTAAAAATAATTAATTCACTGATTTGAGAACAAAATTAATCAGAAACAGGATTGTTGTATTTTGCTAATATTTTGCTAAGTCTGTTAAATACATTCAAAGAATTTGCCCTGGTCTATTTAACAAATAACCAAACATACATAACCTATAACAAATATAAATGAAAACATTTAAATAAAGACATAATAATAATAATAATAATAATAATAATAATAATAATAATAATAATAGATAATAATAATAATAATAATAATAATAATAATAATAATAGTTAATAAAAGTTGTGTTGTGTGGAATATATGGAGATTTGCACAGATATGCACAGATGCATTATGGTAGATCTCAGTAAGGTTAATGTTTAGTATAAGTCAGAAATATTTCAGCCCTTTTTATTTTGTTATATCTATATTTTTTGTTCCCCTGTTTATTAAAGAATGTTCACACAATTTATACTTCTATAAATTATACTATATTCAAAGCAAAGTAACTACATCGTGTCTGTGCACATTGTAGGTTTATATGTACTTGTCTATGTTTATTATGTCCTATTGTGTCTAAACATGACACTGTAGCTGTCAGGTTACCCTATTAGTATGTAATTGTTTGCATTGCATTGCACTGTTTGCACATTTTTGTCATAACTGCATATCAGAGTGTAGAGAAACACCATCTCGCTCAGCTGTGCATCTTTTGCTGTACAGTCTAATCAAAAATAAAGTTCACTTTGAAACTTTAAAAGAGTTTAAAGACAAGCTGAAAAGCTCATATTATGTACAAAAATGTTGAACACTAAACATGGAAATGCAAGGTTCATTTTTACTAAAACACAGTACCTAGTGCACTGAATTTATGATTTTGAAGAGAATTATCCATCCATCCATTCATTCATCCATCTCCCTGTTAATGTGTCTGTATAAATGTTATATAATACAGTGTATGTCTGTCTTTGTGTTCTTACTGAATTTCTACTTTCTCCATTTCCAGACTATGGAGTCGATGGACAGTGGCAAACCTTTCTTACAGTCATTCTTTGTGGATCTAGATGGAAGTATTAAAACGCTCAGGTACTACGCGGGCTGGGCTGATAAGATCCATGGCAAAACCATGCCAGTGGGTGAGTAAACAATTACTATATATCTGTACCCATGCATGCCATGCCTGTCACACAACAAACATGTCAAACTCATCTTCATATCAGGTGTTTAGGGCTTTGACTTCTACCTGAATTCTACCTGATACTTTCTGAAGGTGCTGAACATGATAATTATAGTTCTTTCTAACAGTGTTCAGTAACATTTGTCAGTTTATTCTCAATTCAGTTAGTCTGAAATTATTTTTATATCACTTTTTACAACAGAGACTGTTACAAAATAGCTGTTCAGAAATCCACATACAAGCCCATCATGGCAAGTCAAATGTGACAGAGGGAAAGAAAAAGCACTCTTCAAAAGAACCAAAAAAGGAACCTGGACAACTGGACAAGATCAAAAATAAGCAATCAGATTAAAAAACAACAGAAATTAGTTTTCAAAAATAACAAATGAAATGATGCCAATAATTAGGCACTTGTACAGAAACGATTTGGATTAAGTAACTGAAAATTAAACATCAAAGACAAAGATCCTGTTTTAATTGCTCCACTAATGTACAGTCTAAACAGTTCACTCACTCATATCTGTGCACTTAAAAAAACAACAGCAACCACAAAAACATAATAATTTATTTGATGAAAATGCAGAAAGAGTCAAACTCAAAGATTGCAGTTGTGTTGTTGTGACACACATGCTTGTGCAAATGTCTGTACACCCCTGAATAAACTACGTTTTACTGAGTGAAAATCAAAAAGCTTATTCTTCTACTGGGAATATTTTAATGCACACGTTCTCTGTATTTACTGCATTTAGCATTTTTTTGGGGAAAAAAATGTCCTGTGCAAAATTTAAGGCACATTGAATATTCGTGCCTTAATTTAAATTCATTAATTTATTTAAAATAAAAAAATAAGTAGAAACTGTGAAATAAAATAAGCAGAATTTGTTCCTGTTAAACTGAACATATCTGACTTAGACAATGAACAAAATGTGTCATTTGACCAGGAGGGCTCAGATGTTTGGGTTATGAAGGTATCTCTGTATTCTACATGTGACATATATGTTATAGAGCAGAGTTGTGATAAATCTGATAGGTAAATCTCATTGACTCATTATGAAGTGAGAGATTTTCATCTCTTTGTCACGAGCGTTCACAGAGCGCAGCCGATGAGCTGATCGTGGTTGGGGGATTCACTTTAGTTCTGGGTGGTATCTCATCCCCCTCACTAATTCTTCCTCTCCGCCAGTGTTCCTGTCACTCCAGGAGATCCAATAGACAAAACAAGCTTCCCTCTTTCCTCCTGATTAGATTCAAATAAAGCGTTAAAAGACGAAAGGGCCCAGAGCACAAAGGGAAAGGAAGAGGCTCTGATCCTAATCGCTGAGGTGCAGCCGCGAGGGCCACGGCGGGCTAGAGGAGCAGCGGTTCAGCACCTGGCTAAAACCCTTCACTCCTGACAGAGACCATTCTGTTAGTTCTGGCATACTGAAAACAAGTGATGCCAGTCAGTCAAATTAATCAAATGCAGAACGTAATCAGACGTGGATTAAGACACAGTTCCAGTTCATATTGATATATTTTCAAACAGACCCCTCGTTTCATTTCAGCCCTGCCAGAAACAGCTTAATCGCACTTCTGCTGCTTCAATATATCCATCTGGAACAATTTATCACTGACATTTCTGTCTGTATATGAAAGTTTTAATTGCACTTTACAGCCCATAAAACTATTTTAATTTAATAATATTTGTCCCTCATGGCTAATGTTCACTTATATACAGAATCATTCTCATTTAATGTTTTAATTTCTTTTTTTGTACACTGTAAATGAACACTGAAGTCCTCCAGACTCTGAGTGAACACATAATGAATCATGTAGTAAACTTAAAAGTGTTAAACAAACCAAAACATGTTTTAGATTTGACTTCAAAGTAGACACACAACTGATGTCTCAAACACATTAAGAGGCAAGAAATGCAAGTCATGAACTCTTGACAAGACACAGCTGTTAACTGAAAGCCATTCCAGGTGACTACCTCATAAAGCTGACTGAGAAAATGCCAAGAAAGCTGCATCTAAGCAAGAGGTGCCTACTGTGAAGAGTGTCAAATATAAACATATTCTGGTTTGTTTACTTGTTTGTTTAGTATTAATCTTTACTTTGTTATTTTACTTTACTTTAGTATTAATCACCAATACAGAACATTTTTAAATAATCAAAAAACACTAAATGTACAGAAAGTGTGTCCAAACTTTTGACTGGTAGTGTATATAAATAAGATTAGATATTACAATCATTATGATTAAGCATAATCTTTTTGTGTATTGTCCAGTTGTCCAAAAACGTATTTGTCATGTTTTTAGCTTGACATTGAAACAACAGGCAAAAAATGTAGAAGTGCAGACTGGGGCCTGTCCTTATAGACTGTAAACTGTTTCTATATAATTAAATAGGCAATTATGCCATTACATTTGAATAGTATAGCAAATGACAGTAATAACTATCAGCTTCTATTGGGATACACTTGATCTCTAAAGTGGCCCAGTCGGTACACCCTTCAACCACTCATCAGCCATGTAAATGTAACCTTTGATAAGCAGATCAGGGAGATCAGTAGAAAAGGGCCGGGAGCCGATGCCAGGCAGAGATGAGCATTGTGGGAAGGGAGTCTCCGTGTCTGTAATCCCGCCAACACACTGCCGTGCGCAGAAACTGGAGAAGGTCATGCTTCTGAGAGGTCTGCTTTAACAGATTAACAGGCGTGGCTCCTTCATATCCGCGCTGGGGTGACACCTGAAATGTCATGCATGTGTGTGGGTGTGTGTATGTATGGGGGGAGGGGGTGCTCTTCAGAATTGAGTGCAGTGCAGGTGGACAGTCAAAAGGGGAGGGCACAGGGGGAGGAAGTGTAGGGGAAGCGCGTTATTTTACAATCATCTGAAGTTTGTCAAGAAATGAAAATGAAGTTAAATCAGCTGAAAAGGAACTTTGATTAACCCTTTAAAATCTGTTTGTAAACTGCTATATAACTGCATTCTTTGTCCTGTACAGTACTGTACTCTCACTGTAATACAGTACTGCATACTCACTGTAAAACAGTACTGTACTCTCACTGTAATACAGTACTGTACTCTCACTGTAATACAGTACTCTACTATCACTGTAAAACAGTACTGTATACTCACTGTAATACTGTACTGTACTCTGACTGTAATACAATACTGTACTATCACTGTAATACAGTACTGTATACTCACTGTAATACAGTACTGTATACTCACTGTAATACAGTACTGTACTCTCACTGTAATACTGTACTGTATACTCACTGTAAGACAGTACTGTACTCTCACTGTAATACAGTACTGTATTCTCACTGTAATACAGTACTGTACTATCACTGTAAAACAGAACTGTACTATCACTGTAATACAGTACTGTACTATCACTGTAAAACAGTACTGTATACGCACTGTAATACTGTACTGTACTCAGACTGTAATACAATACTGTACTATCACTGGAAAACAGTACTGTATACTCACCGTAATACTGTACTGTATACTCACTGTAAAACAGTACTGTACTCTAACTGTAATGCAGTACTGTACTCTCACTGTAATACAGTACTGTACTATCACTGTAAAACAGTACTGTATTTTCACTGTAATACAGAACTGTACTATCACTGTAAAACAGAACTGTACTATCACTGTAATACAGTACTGAACTATTATTGTAATACAGTACTGTACTATCACTGTAATACAGTACTGTACTCTCACTGTAATAAAGTACTGTACTATTATTGTAATACAGTACTGTACTCTCACTGTAATACAGTATTGTACTCTCACTGTAAAACTTAACTGTAGTCTCACTGTAATACAGTACTGTACTCTCACTGTAATACAGTACTGTACTATCACTGTAATACAGTACTGTACTATTATTGTAATACAGTACTGTACTCTCACTGTAATACAGTATTGTACTATCACTGTAAAACAGAACTGTACTCTCACTGTAAAACATTACTGTATTCTCACTGTAATACAATACTGTACTATCATTTTAAAATAGTACTGTATTCTCACTGTAAAACAGTACTGTGCTCTGAATGTAATACAGTATTATATTCTTACTGTAATACAGTACTGTACTCCTCATTACAGCACTGTCCTCATACTTTTCTACAGTATGACACTTAATGTAATACAGTATTGCACTCTTCATTACAGTACTGTACTCATACTTTTCTACAGTATGACACTTACTGCAATACAGTACTGTACTCTTCATTACAGTACTGTGCTCATACTCCTCTACAGTATGACACTATAATACAGTACTGTACTCTTGAATATACTACTGTACTCATACTCCTCTACAGTATGACACTTACTGTAATACAGTACTGTACTCTTCAATACAGTACTGTGCTCATTCTCCTCTACAGTATGACACTTACTGTAATACAGTACTGTAATCTTCAATACAGTACTGTACTCATTCTCCTCTACAGTATGGCACTTATTGTAATACAGTACTGTACTCTTCAATACAGTACTGTGCTCATTCTCCTCTACAGTATGGCACTTACTGTAATACAGTACTGTAATCTTCAATACAGTACTGTACTCATTCTCCTCTTCAGTATGACACTTACTGTAATACAGTACTGTAATCTTCAATACAGTACTGTGCTCATTCTCCTCTACAGTATGACACTTACTGTAATACAGTACTGTAATCTTCAATACAGTACTGTGCTCATTCTCCTCTTCAGTATGACACTTACTGTAATACAGTACTGTAATCTTCAATACAGTACTGTACTCATTCTCCTCTATAGTATGGCACTTACTGTAATACAGTACTGTGCTCATTCTCCTCTACAGTATGGCACTTCAATACAGTACTGAACTCTTCAATACAATACTGTACTCATACTCCTTTTTAAATATATCATTAATTTCCTCACACATTTGTTGACAATTTAGAGATCCCCTGCCTCTCTTTGCTCCTCTAAAAGATTTTTTGGATCCTATTTTGTACAAAATCATGATTGTAAACACCTGTTGACAGCACCAGTTTGAAATTGCATTATTATTTAGTGTTGTTACCACATTGCTATCCCTAAATTACTCTGTCCCAACTTTTTCAGAATATTTTGCAGCTCTGAAATGCAAGAAGTGATGGACATTAACAGTTTATTGAAAATTTGTTGAAAGTTGACCAGACAAAACATGAAATATCTTGGGCTCATACCGTCAGCAATGAAATAAACTAAACATAATTGTAAGAAACACTGCTGTTTCTGCAGTCCAGCACAGATAATAAGAAAATGTTCATCATAAACTTTATAAGCCCAACATCTCCAAGGAACATTGAGTACTCATGGAAAAGTTTGCCTTCCTGGGGCTCATGTGAATGAGGAAGCTGTTATTCACCCAGTCTGAGTGGCATTCAGCAAAGCTGTCACCAGAACAGAGGTCCAGCTAGCAGGAGATGTGATAAAGCATTATCGCTGGCAGGATACCTGAGAATAAGAGAAAGGCGAGACTGCAGACGGAGAACAATGGTGTGCACGCAAGCCAAGAGTTTGAACCCCTGCCCACGCTTCTTACCCACCTCATCATGCTTTCCTTTGACAGCAGTCAAAATGCTAGAACACATCCCTACTCCCTGAGCAAAGCTTTGTGTGGCCTATTGTAGTGAAAGCTGTCAGGGTTTTTTCAATCTTTTGTCCTTGATCTTTGGTGACCACATCCAAAAGCTTGCCAGAGAAACAAAGTTTGTGTATGAAAGGAACACTCGGTGTGGTCACTGTGCTTACGCATTGCTCATTTTCATTTCCCATCAGATGATAACTTCATGTGCTTCACCAAACACGAGCCCGTCGGAGTGTGTGGAGCAATCATTCCAGTAAGTATGTGTGACTCTTCTGTTTCTCACCATCCCACCACACACGTGTCCCTCAGCCTTCTAGTGCAGAGTGGACATTCATGGTCGTATCTGTGCAATGTGAGCAGGAAATCAGAAAGAATGCGTAGGAGGGATTCTGAAATATTATGCCCAAGTATAGCTCTTAACACTCTCAGAACGGCATAACTTACTTATAAGCTTCATAACAGTGACTGGACGGTTCACAGTATTTAGCAGATAATTTGTAGATGTTACTAAATTATTTAAAGTAGTTCCCACATAATTAATTGTACATACTTATACACAAATCTTGTCATTCATAATAGATACTGGATAATGTATCATACATAATAGTTGGTATTGAATAATTATTGGTAATTACAGAATAATTCATAATAGTCATAGTTACTCAATTAATTATAGTAGTTAATGAACAGGTCATACTTTTTGCCATATCATTTGTAGTATTTAGTGAATAATTCATAATAATAGTCAAAACAGTTGCCAAAGAACTGATCATATTGACCAAATCTGTGATGCTAGTTTCAGAAATATTTGAGTAGTTATTGAGAAATTAAATAATAAGGAGATTAAAAATAGTTAACAGGTGACACTTGTGCTAAAACTTTTCACAACAGTAATATATTTGCTGCACGTTTCGCATTAAGGTGTTCATGTCTGTGCATGTGTGACAGGTAAGTAGATTATAAGGAGTTTTAAGTTCTTCATAATGCAGTTTGATGTCTTTCATAAGTAGCCATAACATGATGGAGCTGAAGCATAACAGCCTTTACTGTAAAAATGAACAAAGTGCAGTTATTTGATGGATTCAGAAGACTTAATCCTGTGCATGTGTGTGTGTCTGTGTGTGTGTGTCTGTGTCTGTGTATGTCTATGTCTGTATGTCTGGGCGTTTCCTAGACTGATCTGTAACTGAATCTAGACAGGCGTTGGCTATAAAAGACAATACCACTGTGCACACACACCATCAGAACTAGTTCACTAGATTAATGTTAAATACATATGCTAAAGTTTTTGCATCACTGGTTAAATACTTTTGAGCTTCTAAATGAAAATAAGTTAATAATAGTTAACACATCCTCTACAGCAGGGATTGTCAAAGTTCACTCAGGGACCTCCACACTCCACCACTTCACATCATCAGACACATTAGGTATACATATAGTTTGAAATGTTTACATGTCTAAGGTTGGTGTCTACCTGGAATAAGCAGGTGATTTTGCATTTGATTTTTAGGAAAGTGTATAAACTCTTTTTGTAGGAACAATAGCCTTTATTTTATTTATTTTGGCTGTAATGTAGCACAGGTGATCTCTACTTTAGTGCTTTGTGACGGTTGATGGACTCAGCAGCATCCACTGGACAGAAACTGCGATAGAAGTCAGAAAGAGTGATAGAAGTCAGTCCCCAAACACAAGCAGCTACAAAAAAACAGCAGAAATAGAAGCTCGACTTGTCGCTAGTCATTTTTAACAAAGAAAATGCCGCTAAGAGGATTAGGAAAGTCTCCGGTTCAACCCAGAACAGAGTGAAAATGTAAAAAATGCTCCCACGAATGTTTACACAAAAAGATCACTGATTCGCTCATTTAGCTGTCAATCAAAAAGGGATTCAGCCTCAGACACATCATCCAATCATCATGCAGAAGCTGAGCGTCCGGGCCAGCCGAGGCCAGCCCACTGCCCCATAGACCCCCAGAGACGCTGAGCGTCCGATGGGCGGGACAAAGCCCAGCGTTTATCCAATGACTCGTCTCGTTTCGCTGCACACTTTGCTTTGCCATTGAACTCTGTGGACGCTGAGCGTCCACCCTGTTTAAAGCACTGTGAAGCTGCGGGAATGAGTGAGAGGAAAGCCGTGCCATTACCAGTGATAAGAAGCTGATTCTGAACAAAAGTTGAGTGCGTTGTAGCGCATATTTAGTCAGTGACATGTACACACAACAGTATATTATTGATCACTTATTTTTTGACATTTTAGGGGAAGCTGATCTTCCCTTGCAGTCTTAGAGCAATCGCCCCTGCCTAGATGCATTTTACCAGGAATACAGCGACGGGAAGCATGATGGTGACCCCATTTCACGTTTTCAACATCATTTTAATATTCGCTACATACTTTTGCCCCCACTCCACAAAAAAAATAAATAAATAAAAAAATAAATAAAAAATAATCTAACTACCATCTTTTCATACATCGCTTATAATTTTACTACAACTTTTGCACTTTACCCCAGTGGTAGTACGAAGGGCAGCGACATAAGGACCATTTTACGTAGATCCGTCCCCGCTAACGAGATTCTGACGTTCCCTTCTAGTCGAAGGGGATTTTACAGTTTTTTATTCACTAGTTATTATATGACAACACACATGTACAGTGACTGATTTATAC
>BRDA01027574.1:0-16266 GCA_036984385.1 Crenuchus spilurus | reverse complement strand
TTGCAGAGGTCCTGAAGAAGAAGGGTCAACACTGCAAATATTGACTTGCTGCATTAACTCATTCTAACTGTCAATAAAAGCTTTTGTTACTCATACTATGATTGCAATTATATTTCTGTATGTGATAAAAACATCTGACAAACACACATAAAAACCAGAGGGCAGCAGATCATGTGAAAATATAATATTTGCGTCATTCTCAAAACTTCTGGCCATGACTGTAGTACAAAACTGTGATACAGCTGATTAGGATACTTTCTATCGCACAGCGGTAAACATTCACTAGGATGGCTGAACACAGATGTTGTTAGATGTTCACTAAGTGCTAACATGAGACTCTCTTATTGGCTAATAAATAAATGAAATTCTTCATTTTGTACATGCTGTACAGCTGTACATCATCAATAAACAGCTTAGCTCATGTTATCACACATAGAGCTATATTAACATTTATGAACTCCTTCTTATATTGGTCGATGTGTCACTTTCACTTTGCAAAGAATTTGGTACGCTAAACTGTCCTGTGTGTATGCGTGCCCAGTGATGGATTGGCACCCTGACCACAGTTTGGCTTAAATAGTGGAATACCGTGCTGGAGTATGAAGGCTCACCGTGACCCTGAACTGGAGTAGTTAAGAAGATGATTATACACACTCACCAATCAGTCATAATGTTAGAACTACAGTCTACACTCATTGTCCACTGACCATGTAGGTGCACTTTGTAGATCTACAATTACAGACTGTAGTCCATCTGTTTCTCTGTATACAGTATTAGCTTCCTTTCACTCAGTTCTTCAAAGGTCAGGACAACCACAGAGCAGCTATTATTTGGGTAGTGGATGATTCTCTGCTCTGCAGTGACACTGAGGTGGTGGTGGTGATGCAGAGCTGTATGTACACATGCATCTGTATATATACAAAGTGTTTATTGAGTGTAATAGATGTGTAATAACTGAGTGTGTAAATATACATATATAAAGGTAAACAAAAAAGCACTTTTAAGCTTTTTTTCCCCCAAGTTTACTTAACTTTCCCTGTTGTCTTCTCACCAGTTGTCTGATTACTTGCTCCTGATTCCACTGAACGAGAGCTAGGAGATATACTTCCTGCACTGAAGCACTCACTTGTCAAAAATGTTTGTTTTCTGCAGTGTTCTTATACCTCCCACGCGCGCGTGTGATTTGCAGTTACGTGTGTGTGAGGACATGCAGACTCTGCAGTGTGTCTCAGTGTTATTGGGAGCAGACCTGCGCCGTGTACCGCGCGGCGCTCAGAGCAGCATGAAAGCGCGCGGGGAGAGCGCGCGCGGGTAACACGCTCAAATTGCCCACGATTGATGCCTCGACGCTCCCTTTCGCAGCAATGCTTTTTACACCGAAATCAAAACACTTTGCTTTTGGAATGCACAAACATGCTGTAGCAGGCAGCGCGATAAATTGGCATCTTTGGTTTTGTTTGCGCGCCCTGCAAGATCACCTAACAGCCACGAGGCTTCAAAACAAAGCCTGGAGAACTGACTCAGTCACCTGACGACTGTGCATCTGTCTGCCAGTGTCACACAAGCAAGCAACAATGACTGCATTTGTTCTCTCTCTCTCTCTCTCTCTCTCTCTCTCTCTCTCTCTCTCTCTCTCTCTCTCTCTGAGTGCGAGGTATCTTAAACTATAGCAGTGAGCTCTCTCAGAACATGAAAAGTTGCAGAAGTTAAAAGCTCTCTCTCTCACACACACACTATCTCTCTCTCTGCCTGTAGGTGAAGCTAGTGCGCGCTCACAGACGAGCGCCTAATTGAGTGGCACGGGAGTGCACGCGCACTTCCAACCCTGTAGTTATAGGCGCGTACGAAAATACGCACATTCATGTTCGCAGGCATGTTTCTGTGAATTGTGGGGACATCGCGTAGACTTCCACTCATTTCAATCATTCTGAAGGTCTAGTCAAACCTTAACCATAACTACTACTAACCCTAATCCATACCTTAACCTAAACCTTTAACATAAGTATGTCTAACCCTAACTCAAACCTTTACTATTATTTTATTTTAATCAGGCACGTGACCCAGTTAAATGTTGCTGTGCCCTGGCCATAATCACCTTGGAAAAAAATCAATTTCATTCTGGATTGCTGAGCAGAACTACAGGGTATGCTACAGGCACTACATTTCCCATAATGCCCCAGCGTCTTTCAAAAAGCAGCTAATGTTTTCAGGCAGAGCCATTTTTAATGGAGTAATACACATTCAAAAATATTTACAAGAAAGGCAGACATGTAGCAGACAATGTAATGATGTGTTGATTATAGCTACTTATACATAAATAACCTACAAAATATACATATTAGAGCACTAAACCAAAGGCATTAATTAAACTAACAAAACAATCAGTTATTTTAGCATAAGCTTTATTTAAACTAGCTACTGAAAGGAATATTCACAAACTTACAAAATACCTGTACTGGTGAGCCAGTATAACAGTAAACAACTCATTTTAAATATGTTATCTAGCTAACATGAATTGGTGATGCAAAGAAAAATCACAATGTGATTTTATTTGTTCAAAAACGTAAACAAAAATAAGGCAATTATAAAATCTTAGTAAGTTCTTCATTTGTGATCCATGGCAGAGTATTGCCCAATTTAGAGTTAAATCGCTTAACCTATGTAGCATTCAGACTTTTAACTAGATGCACAGTAGTGCCCCTACAACTGACTGACAAACAGAGAGGTACAGCTGCGCCCATCTAAATTCTGTGTTATTAGTATTCTAGAAACACCCGTTTACCCATAACTGCTACTAGATTAAACATACACCATTAACGTTAACTACAGTTACTTTTAATCTAATTCACACTCTAACACAAACAAACCAAAACTATTACCAACCTAACCTTAACCCTAACCTCAACCATAATTACTACTAATCTAATTCCAACTCTAACCCAAACTTTTACCATAACTAATACTAGCCTAAACCTAACCATAACCATAATTATTGGTCTAATTCCAACTCTTACTCAGATTTTAAACTTAACTATTAGCCATAACCTAACCCAAACCTTAACTGTAACAATTACTAGCCTAACACATAACCCTAAACCCTTACTCTAACCCTAACCCAAACCTTAACCATAACTACTGGTAGCCTAACCTTTACAGTAACCTCAGTCCTTACTCTTACCCACATGCAGGAAAGGTCTCCAGAATGTGAGTGTATAAACAGGTTTTGGTCCTCACAAGGTGCCCACACATGCATTCATGCACACACACACACACACACACACACACACACACACACACACACACAAGCTCACATCTCTCAAAACAGAGTAAGAAGAGAAATCAAAAAGGAGAACGTTTGCGCATGCGTGCGTTCGTGGTTTGAAATGGTGCAGTTTAAGTTTAAAGCGTGACCTTGAGACGCTGCCTGTCTGCCTCGCGCTCACAGTCTCGCCTCTTTGGCTGTCGAGAAATCGCGACATTGTTTATTCACTTTGATTTGTCAAAGATGCATGCATGAGTATTGACAAAATATGCCCACCCCCCACACACAATCTGTTCTAGAGATGTGTGTTTCCTGTACCCCCCCCATCTTCCACCCCCCAACACCTCTTTATGATGTTGCCTCTCTAATGATGCTCCTTGCATGCATGCTACTTAAGGGCACACTGATGAAATGCGTTTGCTAAGGGTCACCGGCGCTTATTAGAGTTATCACACCGTAAAACCTCTTGTCATGCTCGTCACACTGCACCCCCCTTGCCTAACACACACATTCTTATTCCACACATATGTGCAGAACAGGCTGTCCGTACGTGGCGCTGGTGGCCTGCGCCTGGCACATCAAACTCAAACCCACTAAAGAGAATCGGTTATGTGCCACTCCCCATTAGCCCACAGCCAAGAGGGAGATAATGAGGGTCCACGGAGAGAAAGAGGAATGTTTCCACCCTGTTAGTGACACGAGGGGAGAGAGAGAGAGAAGAGAGTGGGAGAGAGAGAGCTAGAGAGTGAGAACAAGAGAGAGAAAGAGAGAGAGAGAGGCTGAGACTTCAGGGAATCACTGCTTTAAGAGAGGAAGAAAGAAAGAGAGAACAAAAGGGAGGTGTTTTTTTTTGTCCTGTCAGTATATGAGTGCATGCCACTTCAGTTAGCTCTGTGGAATACTGTATCAACACACACACAAACCCATACACCCACATACCCGCACACTTTTGCGTATCCGCTGTATGCCATTCATTATATATACTTTGTGTCTGAGATGTGTCCATGCATATTTATCTAGCCTACATTATTATCTGGGTCTATGTGTGCACATACTGTACTGTCTGAGGGGTCTAAATGTATGAGTGCGAGTGTGTGTGTGTGTCTGTGTGTGAGTGTGTAGAGGTCTAGTGGCACTGATAAAAAGGTAGCTGTGACATTTCTAATTTTCCATGCACCAGCCCACTCCATTTTCTTCCCTGCTGCGTCCTCCATGCTACAGTAAGCCTCTAGGATTGACAATAATTACGCCGGCACACAAAATGAAGAGCGTAATGTGAACACAGCTTTGCCATAATTGCCTTTTCATTATTTGCTAACAGAGAGCTATTCAGTCATAAGAGAGAGATTGCATAGTAATTGGCTGACAATAGGATGCTGGGCCTGTGTTCAGCAGCAGTGGTAATTTTTGTGTTGCGGCGCAGCTTTTTTTTTTTTTTTTTTTGCATGGGGGGGTCCCTTTCCCCTTTTTTAGTATTATTAAAAATCTGAAGCATTAAACTGTAATTTAAAACTACAATTTCCAGCTTGAATGAAAATGGCGGTATTACCATGAGCCCCCATTTAGGGTGGAACATCCTATTAGGTGAATTAGCTGCCGAGTTGGTAGGTTTCCATGTTCGCTGCCTCCAAACCAAATGGGATTTAGACAGCTTTGTTTCAGTCGCTCATTCAAACACACACAGCCGTAAAAGCCCCTGCAACACAACATTGCATAGCGGGCTTCATACACTCACACATGGGTATGTGTGTATAACTGGATCTCCATATTGCAAGGTTTATATGGCATAGAACATCTCCTTAACATTGAAGTAACTTCAAAACACATCTTATGTATACAGCATATGCATTTGCTATTGATCCATTATATCAAGGGTGAGTTTGCTGCTTTTCTTGCTAAAATAAAACTGATTCAACTCTAAGTTTATTTATGTTTTAAAAATCCCTGCACTGTGCTGGACATTGGCCCTCAGTTTCCTATTCCTGCCTTATACATGAAAATACTATATATAATGTTGTGATTTCCTTGTCTTAGACCTAAGGTACCCCCACAATGTCTATTTTGGAGTTTTGGTGTCAACCAATTATCAATTAACAAACATTTCTTGAACTGATATTACTGTGTTCATTATGGAAACCCCCCCAAAAGGTGCCACAAAAGGGTACTCATTTGGTACTCACTCACTCACTCACAAGGGTACTCACTTGAAAAACATTGACTTGACTATTTGGACATAGGCTAGTTGTTATTGTAACTGAGACAGTTTTGGTACAGTATTTGCATTTCAGGATTGAGCTGCTGTGTGAGATCCTAGGCCTGATTCTTGACCTGAACAGGTGTGACTAACTTTAGTCATAGACATCTACTATTTTGGAGAGTTGCTTGGACAAGGACCAAAGGTGTCAAAAGTATTAACATTCATTACTCAGGTAGAAGTATAGATATCAGGGTTTAAAAAGACTTTTATAGAAGTTGAAGTATCAACTTAAGTTTTTTACTCAAGTAAAAGTACAAAAGTACTGGTTTCAAAACTACTTGATGCATAAAAGTAAAATGAATGTAAGGAAAACAAATACCAAAACTTAGGCTGTGCCACAGGGGCATAGTGCACTACACCACGCCCCACCCCCAAAATAATTTTTTTCTAAAAGCCGTAATGACTATAATGTTATATTAAAATGGTGATGTTGACATTTTTTTTGGATGTACTGGCTACCTGTTTCAGCTGTATATATGCCCCCTGAAAATGAAAACATTTTGCACTAAAAGTATATTTACTAGCAATTATATGGTTATTTTGTGTTTTATGTTCTTCTAGGTTATTTAGGAGCATTATTTTAGTATTTAGAGTAAATCCTTTATCTTTCAGGCAATCGATTGCTTTCCCTGATTGCAAATTTACTCTGTACTCCATTACTTTTCCATTACAGAGGAGATCTGGGCAGTATTTTTAAGGCAGCACAGTTTTCTTACTGTAGCCTGTTATGCTAAGCAACATTTTTTATTTATTCCTTTGTTATCCTGGTAAAAACAATACAAACTGACTTGTTTGAAAAACAAGACAGAATAAACTTGTTTGAGGACCACATTTCTTCTCTTTCTGTTGCTTTTGGAGGATATTGGATCCACAGGCACGAGTTAGAAACTTCAAGTGCTGCCTTAATAATGCTGCATTGTGGTACTGAGCTTTCTGGAGAGTGACGAGACACGTGACGTTGTAGGTATGACGTGTAGGTACCAATAGGGTATCTCATCCAACCACAATTAAATTCACTCTTTCTGGATGGTGCAGTTTATCTGGATAGGATGTTTTTTGAATGATGAAAACTGAAAGGAAATACATAGAAATAACGAGACTGTTTTTAAAATGTAAGGAATAGAAAGTACTGATAATTGCATGAAAATGTAAGTAAGTAGAAGTAAAAAGTCATCCGAAAATAATTACTCCAGTAAAGTATAAATAAAAAAAAAATTCTACTTAAGTATAGTAATGAAGTATTTGTACTTTCATTACTTGACACCTCTGACAAGGACCAGATGTGTCATATGAGGGTTGGTGCTGAGCTCTGCAGGATGGTCGATTTCCAAGACCAAGTCTGGGCACCTCTGCTGTAGAAGAACCACTTTTGTTTCCCCGAGAAGTTTTCAATTTCTTTAAGAAACCCTTTTTGTAAATGAAGGAGAAGAGAGATTGTTTTGTAAAGATAAATGTTGAGTGCAATACTTCTGTACTAAACATTGCAGTGTTGTACCTCCTTAAACACAACCGCTTCAACTCAGATGATTATTAATATGATTAGTTGGATCAGGAGTGTTGGAGTAGAAAAAGCAGAAAACATATGCAGGACAGGGTGTAACTATAAAACCACTAGAACTTACATATAATAAATTGATTTTAAAGCCATAATCTGAGGTGGAAAAGGATAAAATGTACACAAATTTCCTCTATTTTTAAATGTAGTCAACTAAGACATTCTCTGAAATTTGTTTCTTCAGTTTTGCGCTAAAGCTAAAAGGCTAGTGTAGGTAACAAAAAGAGGATGGTTCTATAGAGCAAACTACACATTAAAAGTATTACAGCTTTATCTCAGTCTGCACTGATTGTTATGTGGTTTATGATACTGTATAGCACACTACACTATAAACATAGACAACACTATATCATATAATGTAAAACACAATCAGTTAGTGTGAAGCCAATATTTTGCTTGTATTTGTCATTATCTATAGACAACAAGATGCCATATAGTGGTAGAAATCATATTTGCACGTCTATTTTAGATTTCTTAATAACTGGATGTGTTCTTAGGTAATTACAGTGGTGCTTGAAAGTTTGCAAATCCTTTAGAATTTTCTATATTTCTGCCTAAATGACCTAAAACATAAAATTTTCACATGTCTTAAAAGTAGATAAAGAGAACAAAATTAAACAAATGAGACAAAATATTATACTTGTTCATTTAATTATTGAGAAAAATGATCCAACATGACATATTTGTGAGTGGCAAAAGAATGTGAACCATTGTTTTCAGTATCTGTTGTGACTCCCCTTTGCAGCAATAACTGCAAAGAATCTTATCTCATCTGTGAAACATGGTGGTGGTAGTATCATGGTATGGGTCTGTTTTGCTGCATCTGGGCCAGGGCAGCTTGCCATCATTGATGGAACAATGCATTGTGAATTATATCAGAGAATTCTAAAGAAAATGTCAGGACATCTGTCCATGAACTGAATCTCAAGAGAAGGTGGGTCATGCAGCAAGACAACACACAAGTTGTTCTACCAAAGAACGGTTAAAGAACAGTTACTGGAAATGTTTAGTTGCAGTTATTGCTGCTAGGGGTGCAGGAAAAAATCGCTTTGAGCTTGAATCGCGTTTCTAACATTGAACGATTCAGAATCGATTCTCGTTTCAAAAATTTGTTCTTTTTGCGGGTGTGGATGTGCCTTCTCAGCCACCGTAGTGCTAGGCAAAACAAGGAAGCAGCTTCGGCTATGTACAGGCATGCAAGCCAAGCCGCGGTCTTTGAAAGCAACCATTTGGAATCACTTTGGATTTTACCGTTAACCCGGCCCGGGTTAGAAAGGGCTTGACGTGACTCATGCAATTTGCAGAGATTGCAACGATAAAGTAACGTATTTCGTTCGTATTTGAAAGAATCTGGAAAAAATCTATTCGTGACTACAAGAATCGATTCTGGATCGATTCGCTCAATTCCCAAAGATTTGCAGTCCTAAGTGCTGCAAGTGGGGTCACACCAGTACTGAAAGCAAAGGTTCACATACTTTTGCCTCTCAAAAATATGTCATAGTGGATCATTTTCCTCAATAAATAAATGACCAAGTATAATATTTTTGTTTCATTTGTTTAACTAGTTCTCTTTATCTACTTTAAGGACTTTTGTGAAAATCTGCTGATGTTTTAGGTTATATTTATGCAGACATACAGAAAATTATATAGGGTTCACAAACTTTCAAGCACCACTGTATAAGCTTCTATTACTTGATAGAAATATTATCCAAGTAACGTCAGAAGGCAAAACCTAAAAACAAAGTTCATGTGCAAAGTTCATGTTTGGGATAAGGGGCAAATTTTCTAGATTTCCCAAATTATTTCTTTAACTACACTTTATAGACAAATGGTAGAGTGCATAACAATGACCTGGTCTGGTCTGTTGTGGTAGCTTCACCATTACTGAAGTAGTGGATTCTAGCTAGTTCACTTCCAATTTCAAGACATTTGCAACACAAAGATATCTAAACAATTCAACAGCATCACTTCATACCTTCACCTTCTAACAACTGGCCATCTACCCTCTGGACTACCAGGTGGTTCTGTCTCAGACCAGCAGACTAAGAACATATTTTGTCTTCAGGTCTTCTCATTCCTGCACACTACCAAATTTTCCTTGAACTGTGTATGTCCACCTCATCATCTCTAAAATTGTTCTCTGGACACTAAACAAGACTCGTGTTATATTGTGAACTCAATTTGTTCTACTATACTGTGTATGCTGTTGCTCTAGCCTATCATTAGTGCTTAATTTGCACTACAAAGCTTAATTACAATGCACACATTATTGCTTGACAGTGGGTGTGTTATCTTCCAATCAGTATGATCCTTTTCTTTGATGTTTACCATCACCCATTGTTATACAACTAGTGGACTAGTTGAAACTAAGTACACTTGTCTATCATCATGATCATAACAAAATATCAAAGCAACAAATCTAACATTTGTTTTTTTTAGCCTATTTTTAGCCTTTTTGAAAAAATCACCTACTTCATAGATGTAAAATATGTTGGAATCAATGGACCAACAGAAATTATATTAATATTTATACAAATATTAAAAAAAAAAGTTTGAAATTGCTGTTTCAGATATAGAATACTGTATTTAATGGTGAAGTTCATAAGACATTTATATAAACCTAACTTGACACAGTGTCTTTTGTCATAAAGGCTACTTTTGCTAACCTTGACCAAAATGGCCAAATGTAACCCTTACAACAGATGGCACCTATTGTTAAGTGCTTTTATAATGGTTTATCCAGTAAAATGTCACCAGATGTTCTCATGACAGTGATTGTAGATATAATGTCAAAACTGACTTGAACTCAACTGATGTGAACTGAGCTGAATAATCACTTTCTCCAGCCATAACATGATAACAATAAAAAATAATCAGAAAATGTCTCGACTGATGGCACAAAGAGCAGAATTATTGCGAGGCACGTCACTGACACTGGTGTAAAATGATATGAGAGAAAAAATGTGATGTGCTTAAAGCAGCTAAGAGTGATTTTTAAAGCTGTAATTCTATTGATAAGTCTCCTGTGTAGGCCTGAAGCCCTGGCAGCTTCAACACACTGTAAACTACTGATTACTGCTCATCTAGCCCATCATCACATCCTCACAACAACCAGCCGGAGGCTAGCTTGCTCTCTCCCTCACTTTCTCTCTCTCTCTCTCTCGCTCTATGTTTGAGGTGTGTGCTAGTGTCATAATTATCTAACACGGCCTGTCTGCTGCTCTTATTTAGTAATTAGCTTCACCAAACTGATTGGTATGGCTTCCTGAATTCATCCCTTTTAATGTTTAAACATTTACTTTGTGCTTGAAGGATTTGTTTGTATATACCCCTGCATGTGATGAACGCTTTTCAAGTAATTGGTTCCTAGGGGACGGCACTTTCTAACAGTTAAAGCATAATTACAGCCCCTATGAAATGTTAAACTGCCCTGGCTGTCTCCTGCGCCGGCTTAATTGCGCGCAACAAGTAAGGCAGGCTTTTCATTTTGTACCATCATAAGGCTGGACTGAACTTTCATGGAAACACACAGAAATTTAGTAGGGGAGTAAATAGTCTCTCATATGGTAATTTCGTGGAACACCAAAGCACTTTGAAAGGCAAGGGGCTTATTGAAACCATTGCCTGTAGCTTTCCCCCCTTCTTTTTCTTGAAGGGTATTCATGTGTGCATGTGGGTGTGTGAGTATTCGTGTACATTGTATATATATATATATATATAGTCATAACATTAATACCTCTCAGACATTAAGTGAATAATATTAATCATCTCACAGTACTGGTGTATGCAAAAGTCTAACTCTCAGACAATCTGTTGGATTTGGTTCGAGAAAAAACATGCAAACATGAGCAACTTTGACTAGGGTCAAATGGTCAGCTGGGTCAGAGCACATATAATGTGGCATGGCTTGTGGGGTGCTCCCTGTCAGCAGTGGTCAAGACCTACCAACAGTGGTCAATCCAATCAAACATCTGTGGGATGTGCACTCCATCTCACAGGACTTAAAGAATCTGCTACTTTTATCTAAATGTCAGATACCACAGGGCATCTTCAATGGTCTTATAGCACCATGTCTGTTGGTTGGAGCTGTTTTGGTGGCACAAAGAGGACCAATATGATTTTAGCCGTATTTGCAAAATGGTTGTAATGTTATGGCAGATCAGATTACTGTTGGAATAAAACTTTGTATCTGGCCATTTTTGAATATTTTTCACTTATGTCAGGGGGACTTTATGTTGGGTAAAAATGTTATCATCAGTCTACCAAAAATGTTTTTTCAAAATGTACCATTTTGGACAAGGTTTTGTTCTGTCAGTGATTATTTAAATTGCACAAATAAAATCTTTAATTTACTTTGATTGAGAAAATTTAAATTAAATTAATTTAATTTATAAATTTAAATTTAAATTAAATTTTCTGTAACGTTAACATTTTGTACACTTTTTTTGTTTATTATAAGGCCAAAAAAGGACAAACTATCTGTGTTAACCTTTTCTCTACACTCATATTTTCCGAGTTCAAGCCCAGCTGGTTATTTATGCAGCACAATCCCTTTAATTCCATAAAAATGTACTGCCGCATATATGGCTGTTATTTATTTACCGCAACCTCGCTCCCAGAGCAAAGCTCAAACTGTTTATATCTGAGGCCGCGTCTTTGAACTGTCAGTGCTTTGTTTTTCTCTTCGCAGTTCCCTGATTAGAGATTTAAATATTAAATGTTAGAACAATTGAGAAATTTAATGTGATCCTTAAAAAAATATGTTGAATTAATAGGCCGAATTATAATTCTCTTGGCTATTCCATCAGACATTCATTATTCAAAGGAAAAAAAGGCAAACGAACTTAATAGGGAAATATCATTTTGCTCTCATTTATTCATAATGGAGGGAGAGCACTTGTGCGTGTGGGGGTGTGTGTGCACGCATATGCATACATGTGTGTGTGTATTGGCCTCTTGTGGTGTGAATATGCAATTATGATTTTTCTTCATGATCTCCTTTCATAATCTCCTCTCTTTCCCTTTCTTCTGCATCTAAAATAGGACACGTTCTTTCATCATGCCATCCAGTTCATATTTATTGTAGCCTCAGAACATGCACACAGCTCGCCAACCAAAGGCCAGCATTGTAACATCTTCCAGTGAGCCAAATGTAATGTGTTCCTAATATGATCTTCTCCACAGTGTAGAAGTACTCTGATGCAGCATGCATCTCACCATTCATATTTTTTTAGGTTCTGAATACCATCTAAGCAGCATCTGGACTCCAACTTCACACAAAACTGTTCAGTAATTATTCCACTGTTGAATGATAACATAAGAGAGTATAGAAATGATGATAGTGCTTCTTGTTTGTTTGTTTATTTATTTATGCATGTATTTGTTTATTTATTTATTTATTCACATGCAATATCAATTAAGATTTATTCAGATGCTTTTGGGTATTCTTCCATATTCAGAACAAATTAGGAGGGAAAAATGACAACAAAACCAGTGTTTTTGAAATTCTACATGATTTAAATACTTTGCCTAACCATAACTAATTTGGAAGCAAAATGTTCTCATGTGTTCCCTCCCAAACCACACATTTTTATTATTTGCTTCTCTTCTTCTCTCTTCTCTTCCAAGCATTTTAAATGTGCTTCAGGTCTTGATGACAGAAAATTTATGAATTATTCGGAATAGTTTTTGTGAAGGAATGAACTCATTTCTTATTTGCAGCTCCATCGTGGCATACACACACATAACATTCCAGAGGATCCCTTCTTATCGAAACAGACATTAGCTAATTTGCTTAATCGAAAGCAGACACATCTGTAGTTTTAGTGGTGCCATCATTCCAGCTGTTCTAGTCATTCCAACTTCAAGACTGGGAGAACATTCTATACTGAGTTATGAAATTACTGCTCAAATTTTGTCATTTCTTATACAAGCTGCACAATGCAAGTCTCCAAGTATAAATGCATTTTCAATCTTGTTTGATTTATTAGCATCATCCTATTCTCAACTGCACTGTTGAATTGTTGAACTCAGCTAAAAGTTAGAGTAAAAAAACAACAACTGGTATTTCTTTACAATTATAGAGCTTTAATAGGAACCAGGCATCACAGTGATAGCCAAGTAATTTTTTCAAGTAAACAACCAGTAAGTCTACACAATCTTTTGTGTTTTACATGTAATATTGATGGTAAATTTGTAAAAATTAGTGTTCTTTAGCTGTATGTCTTTTGTCATGCTCTAGTTGTATTTCACTGAAGTATACTAAGACTAGTACAAAACTATGTAAAAGGTTAAGTAAGGTAACTCTTGCAGACTTTAAATGCTCTGGAGTTTGTATTACTTCTATTCAGCCAAATTCAAGTCAAATGTATTTATATAGCACTTTCTACAACTGATGTCACAAAGCAGCTTTGCAGAGTTAGTAATAACAAAACACTAAAGCTCCAGTGAGCAAGCCAGTGGTGACAGTAGCATGACTCCCTCAGAGCTGGAGGAAGAAACCTTGTGAGGAACCAGACTCACCTGAGGGACCCATTCTCCTCTGCTCAACTACTATATAATATAAATTCAGATTTGATAAATTTCTTTAACATATCACATCTCCATAACATCTAAGCAAGGTCTCCAACTTTAGGCAAATGTTTTCATTGCACCATCTAAATCTAAAATTGTTACATTACAATTATTCAAGGTAATAGATGGATCAGGTGGGGTCATTTGTTTTTAACGCTCAAGCCTAAAAGTGGATATTCAGGAGCAAAGCTGGTGACCACAGCTAAAAATGCTTGGGACCCTGAGTTTTTACTTTATTTGTCTAGAGTGTTGCATTTTGTCAAAATAATTTGAATGATGCTGTTTGCAAATTATAATGGCAAGACAGGGAATTCCCTGTCAAAACTATGGTGACTATTATACACTTAGAAGTCAGAAGATGGGGAAACTTGTGCATCAGTGACTGATCATAACTAAGAACTAATAATCGGCAGTAAATAGAATCAATTACAAAATTTTTCAGTATATTGCAAAAATTTTAATATTCCAGAATGTAATTTGAATATATTATATTGCTTAGTTTAAAACACCTTTATCTGCAAATAGCAACAAATAATTTTATTATAGCTTTCGCACTGTATTTGTACTACAGTACTTGTATGTTATTTAAAATTCAGTAGCTGTAACAAGCTACCCAGTGTCAGTCACTGCTTTTGAGTAAGATATATAAGAATTACTGAGTGATTAAGCTTCATTTCTAACCTCTGCACTCTGTAACTGTGCTTATTTTCCAGAAGTTTCTCCCAGCGCATGCTTAGTGCTGCTTCAGTGCTGCCATACCTTTCCCAGCTTAACCCCAGATGTTTATCGAGGCTAGATTGAGAGAAGTAGAGACTGAGCTTTTGTCTGAGCCAGTCTTTCAGGTCTTCTGATAGAGGATCCTGTTTAAAATTCCCATTAAAACCCTGTATGTGCTCAGCTGGAGGCCATGCAGCAAAATCACTGAAAAGTTTGACTTTAACAAAAGAACTATTCTACAAGAGGAAAAAAAACTTCAAAAAGCAGAAACTTAGAAGAGTACAATATTTTCCCTGATTTCAAGGAGTTAAAGAATACATACTCTTATATTGTTGCAGTTGAAGGAAGAACTCATATATTTATAAAAAATAAAATAAACACTTTTTAACATCATTTCATGTAAATAAAAAAATACACAGTTAAAGAGTAACACACAGTAACAGAGAGAGAGAGAGAGAGAGAGAGAGAGAGAGATATTGAACATGTGAGAGTAAGAGACAAAGAGACAAAAAGAGTAAGACAGCGAGACAGAGACACGTACATTGACATACACTCACTCCTACACCTACACACACTCATACACTGACCTCATTCACTTCTATGGCACCCCCCCAACACACATATTGTCTTACACACACTCACTAATCTTTATTCACTAATAAAAACACTCCCACCACAAACACACACACATTTACTCACCCCTATACACACCTACACAAGCCTCCCAAACAAACACACACACACACACACTCAGAGAGAGAGAGAGAGAGAGAGAGAGAGAGAGAGAGAGAGAGAGAGAGTAAACATGCAGCCCCTCATTAGCTGTAATGAGATGTTATGGGGAGCCCTTGAGTCTATTGTGCATCTCCAGAAGAAGCTCTCTGCTATTGTTATTGTTGTTTATGTGAGGAAGATCATGGCTTCAGCCTCAGTAAACCACTGCATTCTTCTTTGTGCATAGATGCCTGAGGCCGTCACTTTTAAATGCATCTTTGGTCCCTTGCCTTATTTTACTCAACATGTCCCTGCCCTGTGATTGCCCTCTGAACTTTGAAAGAGATCTCTGTTCTGTGTGTAATGTTGGGGACAGTGTTTGTGGTGACATTCAGCTTAATCCTTTCTGACTAATCATGCAAATTTTTTCCAGCTGTAGAATAAGCAAGTTTTCCTCTCAGTTTAGTGTCAGCACAGCCTAAACAATCTTAATACACATCTCTTTAAAGTGTAGAGTAATTACTGTCTTTTAGGCTTAGTCTTAACTGGAAAGAGACCAGGGCAAGACCATGCAAGATATATATATATATATATATATATATATACACTGTATATATATATATATACAGTGATTAAAATAAGTATTTGAGCACCTGCCAATCAGCAAACATTCTGGCCCTCAAAGACGTGTTAGTCCGCCTCTAAAAAGTCCACCTCCACTCCACTTATTATTCTAAATTAGAAGCACCTATTTGAGGTTGATAGCTGCATAAAGACACCTGCCCACCCCACACAATCAGTAAAACTCCCAACTACTAACATAGCTAAGACCAAAGAGCTGTCCAAAGACACCAGAGACAAGATTGTAAACCTTCTCAAGGCTGAAAAGGGCTACGGGGCAATTGCCAAGCAGCTTGGTGAAAAAAAATAAACTGTTGGAGGAATTATTAATAAATGGAAGAAGCTAAACATGACTGTCAATCTCCCTCTGACTGGGGCTCCATGCAAGATCTCACCTCATGGTGCATCAATGATCCAAAGAAAGATGAGGAATCAGCCCAGAACTATAAGGGAGGAGCTGGTCAATGACCTCAAGAGAGCTTCCAAGGTTACTGTGGCTAATACACTAAGACGTCATGGTTTAAAGTCATGCATGGCAAGGAAGGTCCCCCTGCTTAAATCAGCACA
>BRDA01027568.1:550-16669 GCA_036984385.1 Crenuchus spilurus | reverse complement strand
CTTTATTCAGCGCTTTACTCCAGAGTCATGCTGCCAGCTGCTCCCTCTACTCTTTCGCTTGTGGCGCCTCAGCGCTGCTGCCGACTGACTAAGCTGTGTTTAAATGACATCCCTGTAGTGACTGGCTGTTAAGACAACTACCACATTAAGTGGTTATTAAGTTGTTTGTTTTTGGTTTATTTCTTTGTTTATTGGTTTTCTTTTCTTGGTTTCATCGCCCAGAAGCCATTAATGTACTTTGCGATATTTGCGGTTTTTTGGTAATATTAGATTATTGTTTTTCTACTGTTGTGTTAAGTTTTTCGTTTCTATCTTTTGAAATTCGTTAGATTATATTTTTGTTAATATTTTGGGCTTAGTTTAGTTTAATATTTATTTTCTTTAATTGTGGTGGCAGCTAGCGAATAGCTTAATGCTAGCTTCTGTCATTTAGCATGTAACAATTCTTACTGATCTTTTCAAGCTGCAGCTGAGCCTTTTAGTGATTAGGTCAATAATTAAATTGTGAAATAAATTGATTGTCAAAGGAGTCTCTGTCCCAACAAACGAACCTGTGTTCACTGAAAAAAAAAAAAAAAAGTCTCACCAACTAAAAAAATCTTTTGGCCCGTTGAACCTATTTTTTAAATGTTGGTCTAATTTAAGTTCTGCAAGATGCACATTTCAAGTTCTGCTGACAATCCTAGAATTTATGTCCAATTAAAGAAAATAAGTTGAGTCAATCAAATGTTATAAATTTCTCTGTGTTCTTCGTTTGATTTTAAAATATAATATAGTATTCCGAGTGTCTTTCTGTGAAACTGGCTTCCCTCACTTTGCACAGAAGAGTTTGTCATGTAATTGGCGTATCAATAGGACGCTCATCGTCTCCCAGCAGGGTGGCGAGCCAAGCGGGGGATTTTCCCCTGACAAGAAATTTCGTTGCATCCGCGCTTCCAGTGCTAGATGCATTTTACCAGGAATACAGCGACGGGAAGCATGATGGTGACCCCATTTCCCCTACCCAGGTTTTCCAGTTGTTTTTAAAAGTTACTGCAATGTTGAAATTATCAACACGGGCCTAGAGCGCCCTCTTGCGGTTTAGTGTGAAAATAACATGTAAAATGATATATCGGTAATAATGTATTGTGGCGTGCTAGGGGGCCTCGCATTACCATAGGCGACGGTTTGCCGTTTTGCATATTCCCAGCGGTCTTTGGGGGTGGTTTGGGAGGGTTAGTGTAACTCTTCTGTGGGTTCATGTAGGGGTAAAAGCTTTAGGTGTTCTGTGTTGTATGAATAAATGTGTGCATGTGTGAGTGCTTGTGTAGTTTAGGATAGTCACCGTTGGTGTGGGGGGTAGATCAGATGCATACCTGTGTGAGTGAGTGCGTGAATGTTAGTCTGATTCTCTCTGCTGTGTTGTATTGCTGGAGATTGACCAATAAAAACACACATCTATAAATGGCTTCTCGAGGAGTTATTCACAAGCCGTCTGGGTCGCTGCAGTATTAATAATGTCACTCCAGAGTATAAGTCGCACCCAAACTATGAAAAAAATCGCGACTTATAGTCCGGAAAATACGGTACAAATAATGTCACTATGTTCCAAAATAAGTCTTGTATGTGTGGATATGTGAATATATGTCTGCATTTTAATAAGTTGGTTTCACATCATTAGGTTTAATAACATGAGAGTTTGATTATTGTTTATAATTGTACATAAAACAAATGTTAGAAAAATTACAAAGACAAAAATATGTGAATGTGTATGAAGATACATGTATGTCACATTATTAATAATATTTCATGAAAAAAAATAAACATGAAACAAAATCATGTAAATGGCTAAAATGAATAATGCTAATCACATGGATGATTGTAACACATTACTTCCGGTAATTGTGCGATGGTCCCTAAAACTGCAGCAGCTTGTAACCAGAGCGAACAGAAAGCTAAGATCCTGCATCCAGGCTTCATCATAACATGTGAATTTCAGTCAATTTTGTGGTTTTAGTTTGTTGTCTTCGTCCATTTCACCTCGGAACTGTACCTGTGCTGGTGAATCTGCGTCTTGGTAGCTGTTGAGTGTCTTGGCCAGTGTTGATTAATGTGTACACTGTCCCTTTAAGAGCCAGATAAGAACGGAGAGAACCAGCAAGAGTGTTGTGCTGTACCACCAAGATCACTGGACCTAGCTCTTTTATTTTACTGTTTTAGTTCTGAAAGTAACGTCTCCAACAAGCTTGGGATGCTTTATTTTGTTCATGTGTGTACTAATAAATAAACAATATGGCCAAAGTGAGTACAAGTGTCTGAATCACATGTGCTTCATGTTTCACCTGAAATAAGACCGGCTTCGGAGCGTTACATGAGGAAAAGCAGAACTAAGAATATCAAACAAATGTCCAATATTAAACTAACTTTAAATAGCTGACTTGCATGTCGTTCATCCGAGTCAAATCAGCACGCGAAATTTGATTCATTTATTCAGAATACTGATTCAGAGCACACGCAATTTGATTCAGATTCTCTGAATAAGTGAATCAAATTGCACGTGCTGATTTGACTATAGTACTAGTTATAGTATCAAAAGCATCGAGTATTACAGAATCAAATAGTTTGAAGCGTTGTAGTATCAAAAAAGCATTGAACTATTGATATCTCGTTCATCTCTAGTGGCCAATTGCATTTCAGTAAAGAAAAACAACAGTAGACTACAAAGCTATGCTGAGCCAAAAGGAACGAGTAACGACAAGCTTCCTAGAAATGTAGTGGAGTCAAAAGTACAATATTTGTCTTTGAAGTTCAACAATAAATAAATACTCAAGTAAAGTAAAAATACTCAAAAAATTTAATTAAGTACAGTACTCAAGTAAATACTTGACTCCACTACTGTCCACCACTGACTGCTGGTGCCCAGAGATGGGACCCCCAGGGTGGAAGGCACTCAACTTGTTACTGAGGAAGAGCTGAGGATTGCTCTGAGTGTAACTTCTGTGTATGACCCCGCTAGGTTAAAGTCTAATGGATACCTAGTTTTGGATGTTAAAAGATAAGAGAATCAATCTATCAATAGCCAATCAGAATGTGTGAAGTACGAATGTCCATCAATATCCTTAGCATCAGTGAAGTGAGATGGAGCAGATAAAGGCATTTTCTAACAAGAGAACACACTGTCTACTACTTGGCTCATGAACACAGAAAAGACAGTGGAATTCATTGTAAACATGTCCACTGTAACCAAATGCAGAAAAACAAGGATTATTTTCCAGAAGATCAAAGATTGGTATGTTAAGGGATGTAAATATGCAAGTCATATCTGATTAATATAAATATCAAGCAATTATGAAACATATACTGAAGACCTACATGCCAAGATGTGTTTGTTGATTTCAACTACACAAAAGAACCTTCAAGAAGCTTAAAGATGAAGTCAAGACAGGCCTGGCAATCGCTAAAAAAAAGAAAGCTAGAGGAACTGATCAGATTAACAGAAAAATTTCAAGGGTCTGAAGAAGATTTAGTTAAAGTGCAAACAAATTATGTCAACAAATCTGGAAAACCACTCAGTGGCCAGCAGACTAAAAGAGGTCAGCTTATATCCTAACACCACATAATGGAAACAGGGAGTTTACAATCTACTGCAAAATTTGTCTCCCATCACATAGCCAAGATCATTTAACAGAAATTACAGCCTTATACTCAGAGAGATCTTCCAGGTCTGAAAGCAAAGAAAGGTAGAGGAATGAGACATTGCAGACGTGTTCTTGACCACACAAAATGATAGAAGGAAGACGGGAATATTGGTGCCAGCGGCAGGCATTTGTGCTCTAAGCACTCAAATGTCAAAAGTGATCTGTGTCTAGAAAAGCACTACAGGATGTAACTTTAAATTAAATGTTAAGTAACTAAGAACAACACCACAGCTTGCCACCTGCCTTTCTACTGGCTCACACCTCTCAGGATCACAGAGTCATGGGGTTAAATTAGTTTAAAATAACTTTTTAAATAGCAAAAACATATTTCTATCAGCAGGAAAACATTTTCTCTGTATAGTGTCCTGAAGTGAACTGGCTTTGTGAGCAGCCAGATCTTACTCTACATTTTGTATATTTAATGTAAACTGACCATGACTTCAGTCTCATCATTTCACTACATTACAATGATTCCTGATTATATGCTTTGATTTTTGATTCTGGTACAATTATTGTTTTAATTCTTATATGCCAAGATAGCTCTGACCCATCACTGTTAGAATGAACTTCAGTTAGAACAAACTGCAATGAAGTCAACCTGCCATTAAGACTATTCTCCAAACATCTCCAGCTCTAACCTGCGTTGTTCCTCTCGTATCTCTCGATCGGTCTGGAAGTCCTGACGATCTCTGATTTCTTCTGGAGCATCACTGTACTGCCGACGAAGCTCCTGGATCACAGAACTGCGCAGAGCTGCTTTTTTCTGTTTATCGGCCATATTCTTCTGCCGGTCAGCCTCTGTCAGGTCTCCAGCTGTGAGAGAAAACAATATTATTACAACAGCAACTAAAGTTTATTTCCATCTCCAATGATTCCATCAGTAATCCTTCATTTAATCAAAGTAACAGAGCAGCAAAAATCATCCTGTACACTTCCTATAGTGCAGTACTGAGTACTTTTTGAACCTTCAGACTTTAGGCTCTTCCACCCCAGTGAGAACAAGTAGTTTAAGGGTTCTCCACTCAGTTTACATACAAAAAGATACTAAATCATATTACATATCATAGACAGGTTCTTGACAATACACTTCCTGTTGTATACTAAAACACAGTATAGACTACAGATATACTATAGACTTGTTTTTAAACAATACAGGTCGACTTTTCCCCCAAATCTGCTGCTGCCCTGTTTGACTGAGCTGTACATCTGATTTGAAGAAAAAAAAAAAGAACATGAACTATAAGTGACCCCACAATCCCTAGACAAATTATGCCCACGGTGTTTCTAACCAAGCTTGTATAAGCATCAATCAATATAAATATACAGCATAAATTGATCAACTGAATGTCTTATTATTGAAAAATAATATACATGCATTCTAGAGAGTTTCTACACTAAACGCTTTAGTGTAATGTCAAAAAGTATTGAGCTCGACATCATGTATATCATTACAATAACCCCATGCAATAAAAAAGTACCATAATGCATTGGAGCAATCTTGGGTGGTATATATTTCTTGCCAGGAGCAGGTCCTGATTTCAGTGACTCGTTATTATCTCCAGCATTGTCTTCATCCGATTCCTCACTGAGCTGCATAAGAATGACAAATTAAAAACATTAAAACTGAAAATCCTTAAATTATACGACAAGTTTAGAAGCACATTACAGGACTACTGAAGACCAAAAAGTGTAAAAATACATATTAAAAAAAGACAAAAGCCAGAACAACACGTACAATGTACATATTATAGAAACCCCTTTTTTCCTTACTTATATATAATTACTATTTCAGCTCATAACAGCATCAGGTTTCATAATTTCAAACATTGTCTCCTGGACATTCTTGTAGATTACACATTTTTCATTAAAAGATGCATGTATTAGCCATCTGAGGCCCAGCTGTGATGCTTATATACTTCACCAGCTCTTATAAATCATGTATATTCTTTAGAATTAAAGAGGCAGTTATTTTTACAGTATAGTTTTAAGACTGTGTAAATGAGCTGTTATAATTCGCAGCCCTGTATTTATAAAACAGTGTAGACCGAAACATTGCTATTGTCTGAATGTATGCAACTGTGTAGGGTCACAAAAACAGTGAACTGTAAAGAATTGCAATGGAAAAGCAAAGAAAATCAGGTTTTCCACGATATTATGGATAAAAAAAGTTTGGGTAAAATGCCATGTTTTTGTAATAAATAAAATACTTAAATGTTATCTAAAATCAGCACAATTTCATTGAAAGACAAACTGAGATCGTTTAGAGAGGAACAGTAAAAATAAAATAAAAAATTAAATATGTGGTCCTGTTCAGAACTACCCAATCACACTCAAACTCATGTTAAACACCTGCCATCATTTAAAATGAGCAACCCCAAATAAAGTTCAAGGATTTTCCAGATCTTTACTTAGCTGATTTTACAGCAAAAGCCATGTTCCACCAAGGGCTTAAAAGCATCAAAGAGAACTCATTGTTGAAAGGCATCAGAAGGGTATAAACATTTCCAAAATACTGGAAAGGCACAGAGAACACGGTCATCAACATGTGGATACACGTGGTACAACAATGATGTTAGGATAAACAACATCCCTGGAGAGTTAATGAAGCAACAAGAAGAAAACTGGTCTGGGAGGCTGCCAAGAGGAGTTGCAGGAATTTCTGCTAAGTACTGGTTGTGCACTGCGTGTGACAATCTCCT
Organism: Crenuchus spilurus; assembly: GCA_036984385.1. Lineage (NCBI taxonomy): Eukaryota > Metazoa > Chordata > Actinopteri > Characiformes > Crenuchidae > Crenuchus > Crenuchus spilurus. The sequence continues at coordinate 10,293 of BRDA01027568.1, read as the reverse complement.
GTAATCTTCATCTGTGCTGTGGGGTAAGGTGGCAAGATGGAAGCCTTTTTCGTACAAAGAAAAACATCCAAGCCTGCTAAAAGCATGTAGCAAATCTGATATTGTCTGTAGAGACCATGGTGGAACTTTTTGGCCATAATTCAAAACGTACGTTTGGCGTGAAAACAACACCAGACATCACCTAAAGAACAGCATATTGAAGTGAGTGACTGAAGATTGCCCCGCCCTTCAAACGTTCTTTCCTTTATTAATCAGGTTTTTCTTCGTCTTTGACAAAGGATTCTGGTGTGAAGATATATGAGATTGTTGTGAATGTTTTTATTGCTGTTACACTCTGAAGGCTCTTGGACACATAAGGACCGGCTGTTGTGTTTAAGTGAGAGATAAGAGTTTGTTGTGCATGCAGTGTTAGGCACCTGGACACTCAAGGCCAAGACATCTGAACGTTAGACACTTCTGTTGTAGATACGTTGATGGATTATATCCAGTGGTTTTGTGTTTAGTCATTAGTATGGAGTTTGCTTTTCTCATTACTTGCATTACAGTATCAAAGTTGATCAACTAACTACACTAGTCTTGTTTCTTTAAATCTGCTTTTTAACAGGAGTGTTAAGAGTATGAGAGTATGTGCTGTTTAAAACTTAACACTTCACCTTTCTCAAAATAGTCTTAGCAAAAAGACCATAAGTAATCAACGGAGTAAGTAGTACATTCAGCACTTTTTACCAATTCAAATTATATTAATGCTTAATGGCGGGTTTTGGACCTTGGGACTATCAAACTGAGCCTTGACAAATGACCCATTACATTGGAGGATGGAGCATTTGTTCTGCATAACAATCCTGGTCATGTAACATGCAGACTTTTTCTTGCATCTCTGCTTGAAGAAAGTGTCTCCTAGATCTGGGAGTCCACCTGAAAAGGTCCAACTAGCTCATCTTTAATAATACCAGCCCATAGCAGTACCCACCTCCACTGCTGGCATCCGAGTCAAAGGGGAGCACCGTGCCCATTACTGATCCATCCATCTGGTCTGATGAGAGTCGCTCTCATCTCACCAGTCCATATAACCTCTGAAGTGCCCAGTCCTGATGTTTCAACATGTGTCTTGTTAAGTGGTGGTCAGGTTTCAGCCTTCCGTATATTGGCCATGTCTCTGGGCACTGACCACCATGTACTTCTGGGCACAACATGTAGGTTGCAGTTCTGGACCTTGTGCAAGATTCATGTTTGAATCTTCTCAAATCTTTGTCAGTTACTAATTTTTTCTCAACATGTTTCTTGCATCCCTGCTGACTATTTCCAACAAAACATTTGATGGTTCTTTGTCAATATTTTAGCAATTTCAGGTGCTGCATTCCACTGAAAGAGTTTCTGCAAATATTGACTTTTCAAAGACAGTTAAATCTTTTTTTTTTTTAATTAATTTAGCCCGAGATAAAGAAGCTGCCTAATAATTATACATATTTTGATCCACTTAGGCCACACCCTCCCTCATTACACAAATGCACATCACCGGATATGCTTAAATCCAAAAAGACATTCAAGGTTATGCAGTTTGGAGTTGGAAGATATGCATAAAAATGATATGGTCAAGATAGTAATTTGCCTAATAACTGTACACAGTGTACATGCTGTACGAATTACAGAGTAATCAACAGTGCAGGAAGGAAAAAGTATAAGAAATGTGAACATTATTATCATTATTAGTTTAATAAATCACATTATTTCGTGCTTGTTTAGGTCAGAGTGATAAACATGAAAGTTTTACCTTGCTGACAAGATTATCCGGGTTTGGACGAAAGTGTAAAGGATCATTTTCAGCTGTAAAACAGAATCACATTACTGGACATGCACATTAGAACATATTCATTATGTAAACATTATGTAATAAATGTAACTTCTGAATATATTCAGTTTACAATATTTTAACAAATACATTCTTGACCATTTAACCTCCTAGGACCTGGAATGTCCACATATGTGGACATCACATTTTGGGTTGTTTAGACCACAAAACAAAATTTTGCCTGGTGTCCTCTTATGAGACCATTATACTGCCACCTCAGAAATCATCATGTAAACAGATAATTCTTTGTTTTTACACTAATCAGGTGCCAATCAGCCCAAATAGCAAAGAGAAATAAATGCATGCCATGCCATGCAACATTTCAGACATAGGTGCCCTTTGTATAAGACAGTCAGTACAGATATCAATAAATACATTAGTCTTAAAACCACAGTAACGTAAAGAATAAAGAGAAGAAAATCGGTTACAGTCCCATTAAATATGCATGTACTCCTTTAGACTGAATAATGTGTCTTACCAAGGCTGCCAGTCACAGCAGTTCGTACCAACTTGTCAATCTGATATTTCAGTTTCTGATCAAGTGGACGCATCTTTTCTAGAACCTGCAAAGTAAAACATAAAAACACAAAATATTTACACAACATTTAGACAAAGTCTACATGTCCATCAATGTGTAGAATTGAAGTTTTCACAGCGCTACCTTGATCCATATCTGTACATTTTTATATAGTGATAGAGAACATGGCAGAACTCTGAAAACTTCAACTCTACACACTGACTGACGATATTTATTGATCTCTGATTTCTTTATGCACCGAGACTGTTGTATATCTTTATTCAGTTCTATACACATAATTTTAAGGTATTTCTGTTTAAGGTAATCAGGTATTTCTGATTGCAAGTGTAGACATACAATTTCTGATTGCAAGTGTAGATATACAGCGGAACCTCGGTTTTCATCAAAAATCGTCTCTAAAGTGCCTGATAACTGAAACTAACGATAACTGAAGCAATAGCTCCCATAAGAAAAAATTTAAATTCAATTAATCCATTCCAGACACTCCAAATTAACAAAATTAACAAATTAACAAAAGCCAGAATGATGGACAAATGAATGGGTCTGTTTTTGTGAAATTAGTGGTGAAAACCAGGTGATTAAACGATAATTGTGACACAATTTCCCCGAAAAAAAACCTACAATAACCGAATTGTACGATAACCAAGGCAAACGATAACAGATGTTCCACTGTTGTAACAAAAACAACCTGTTTAGAAAGAGAGAGGCTGGAAAATGGTCCATGCAAACGTAAATGATGAAGATTTTGGTATATATGCTCAAACAATCACCATAATGATAGAACATGGGCTCCTGAAGTAAACAAAACAATAGTAGTTTTATGGCAAAAATTATCTACTGGCAAATATTTATGATTTTCAAACCTAATTTCATTTTTGCGTTTCCAAATTGGTTCTCTCTCAGCTTTAATTAAGTGCAACAAATAGAAGTTATTTTACCACCATACAGATTATCCAGTAACTGTGGAGATGAAAAGCTTACTGTTCTTATTGTGACAAGCCTCTGAATTGCATGGCTGTCCTTCAAACTCTGTCCATTTGACTTCAGGCACATCACATGAGTAATGTCTTGCAGGTAAAAGAGCAGAAGATGGTATCGCAGATCCAGAAAAGACAAACCCTTCAACCAAAAAAACATCACAATATTTAGAAAACACACAGGACTCAAAAATAATTTTCTCCAGATGTAGTCAATCAGACAAGACATGCCCAAATGTAGCTTCTTTATATTTAGGTGACTACTGAGTTCTAGTGTTGGCTATATAAGATTGATTTGGACAGCAAAAATATTGTCTGACCAACTGCATTTGTGGTAAATGGAAAAATATGCAAATATGATTTCTGGATGAACCATTCCTTTAACCAATGGCAAACCTTGATAGGCATCTTACCTTTGAGGTCTGATAAGCTTTCTCTTGGGCTTTCTTTATCAAGTCTCTTACATGGCTAGTGATGGACACAACCTAAATTAATAGGAGAATATTCATCTTCAGTACATTAACAAAACTACAGATTTTATCTCTACAGTGATCAGTTTTAAACAACATTAAGAGTCTCAATTGTGCACAGTGGTGTTGATAGGAACCAAACATCATTTTTAGACCAAATTCCTTTGGGTGGAGGTGTACATTCACAGTGTCGTAAGTCACAATAGTCACTTTTTCAGATTTACCATTATGTTACCATTACCAACAAAACTTATGCAATCAGAAGACACATGTAGGTTTAGTGGTGGTTGTGGATAGTAAATAAAAATGTTATAGACACTGTGATGTCTGGTTCCTGTCACCGCCAACAAATAATTCCAGGACAGTAAGTTCCTCTTCAATAAAAACACACATAAATGGATGAATGAACATACATACATACATACATACATACATATATATATATATATATATATAAATAATACAAGAACTTTAAATATTTCTACAACTGAATAATTTGTTGTATTAAACAAGTTGTTTTCGTGATTTACATATTTATGTTTAAACCAGTAATGTTGCCAGTGAGCAAAGCCTGAAGTGTGTATTATTTTATGAAGTGATCATCTCAACTAACTCAAAAAATGCCTAATTTCTTCCAACAACAGAGGATCCACATACCTGTCAACTGATATACAGTCCTGTGAAAAAGTTAATTTAATTCAATTTAACTTACATTTGCTCTTTATGTACTAATCTCTATAAAAATAAAAGGGAAAATGTGGCCTGCGTAAAAGCTACAGCACATTTAAAACTTTGTGGTTGATTTTTTGTTTGTTTGACTCAGAAACAATAAACTGTAAGCAAGGTTAAGTGAAAACTCCTCAGAATAGTTAGAAAAAGTTAGAAAAAAGAAAATGTGTCATTTGCACAGGGGTGTCCAAATTTTAGCATAAGCCTGTAGGTTACATATGAGGCAAAATTAAAAAAAGACAGGAAGTAAGATTTACTGAGACAATATTATTCAGACAGTCTAACTCCATGAGATGTATGTTAACAGATTTACCTTCTTCTTATATCAGAAAAACATCATATAAACATCACACTTACGTACAGTAAACATCACACATACAGAACCTGATGATCAGATCTTTAAGGATTTACAGTTTAAGGTTCACACACAAACTAAAAGGTTTTCTTTTACAAACCTGTTCTGTGAGTTTGTTGAGCAGCTGCACGGCTTTGGGCAAATCATCAACAACACAGTTCTGAGAAATAACAGATTAATTAATGTGAGATGATTTTACACAGCACACACTCCAGTCAGAATTATACAGTCACGGATTTAGTTAGAAAAAAAATTATCATAACTAATAAATTTCACATAAAATATATTCGTTTTAGTCTTTTAATCTCACTGTTCATTTACTCGTTGTATCCAGCGGAGTAAACAATATTTTTCTGCTAAAAATCTCAACTTTAACATGAACATGAATACTCACGCTGTTGACTCCGGCGGCCGCCATTTTAGAACTACGGCAGACACGACAGGACACGCGCGTCACAGCGGCTTTAGGTTTCGCGATTTTACATTTAGGGGAGAAATTTACACGCTTTTTTATTTTTCAAGCATCGATTAAACACTGCTTGTTTTATTTGTTTTATTGTTGTTTTAAAGAGTTAGTAGTTAGAGTCAAATGTAGAGGCCGGGTAGGTTTTATTCTAATTTTAATACGTATTTTTTCAGCAATCTGATATTCCTCCAACAGATGGCGCTACAGCACTATTCACTACAGCTTCACGCCTGTACAGGAGCAGCACGAGCAGAGTTTAGAGAATATGGGGGTAAAGAGGGATTACGAGCTATCTGTCCTAAAAGACAGAAATGTTTAACTGTTGCCTGAAGTGAGATATACAATATAATTATACTATAATTACGTATATTATTTACTTATAATTACTGTTAGTTTTTCATTTCCGATGTTTGGTCTCAGTAGTAAATCAAATATTTGATTAATTGCTTAAATGTCAATATATTTTATATATACAATTGTAAGAAATTATGTAATCAATTCTAAATTATTTATTTATTGATTACTAATAATATCTGTCTATTATCTAAATCACAATTATAGACAGACATGGAAACCTTTTCTGGATTACTTCAAGGGACATTCATGTTTTGGTTTTTTTTTTGTTTTTGTTTTTGTTTTTTTTGTGTAGTTGTTGGGATTGGGACTTGGGGGTTTGAATTGTTTTTATGTTTTTATACCTGTTAAATTAAAATAAACAATAAAAGATTATATATATAAAAAAAACAATTATAGTCATCTTTATACTGTAGTATTATATATATCATGTATTATAACTTATATAATAACACACAAACAGCTGTACTTTAACTGAGCTCATTACTCACACACTCAAGACTAGAAAAAGAAGTGAAGCTTTCAATGTAATAATTTGTAGATCCACTTCTGACAGGAATGCTTATAGCTGCACAGAAGATTTGTACAACACTGAGGAGGAATATTGGAGCATTTTTCCCTGAAAATGTGTTCCAGTTCATCAGTATTTCTGGGAAGCCCTCTTTAGGTCATGTCACATCATCTCTATAGGGTCAGGACTGTGACTTGGTCATTACAGAATGTAAATATACGTCACCCATCATCTCTTCAGACTGAGGTCATGGGCTGCTGCTATTACATTCTCCTATAAAATGTTTTGAGATTCAATAAGAAATCATGGTTTGCTCGTTGACTGCAAGGTGTCCAACAAAGCTGCCACAGACCATAATGATACATCCACCATGCTTCACAGAAAGCAAATCAGAACCCCAGCTTGACTGCAAAGGACATTCAGGAAGATTTAGCAGACTCTGGAGTTGTGGTACACTGTTCTACTGTTCAGTGACACCTGCACAAATATGGCTTTCATGGAAGAACCACAGAAGAAAACCTCTCCTGCATCCTCACCAAAAAATTCAACCTCAGAACTACCTCAAAAAACACAAGCCTGGACCTCACTGTCCCTGATCTGAACATCAAAATTCTCATAGGATAGACCTCAAAAGAGCAGTGCATGCAAGACAGCTCAGGAATCTCACAGAACTGGAAGACTTGTGCAAAGAAGAATGGATGAAAAGCCCTCAAACAAGAAATTTAAACAAGACTCTTAGCTGTCTACAAAAAGCATTTACAAGCTGTGATACTTTCCAAAGAGGGTGCTACTAGGTACTAAATGTGCATGGTGCCCAAAATGTTCACAATGCACACACACACACACACACACACACACACACACACACACACACACACACACACAGACAAACACTTACAAACACATGTTATTATGTCATTAGTAAAGAAGGGAAGTGCTTAGCTGATATTTAAAAGCATTTTCAACTAAACTGTTGTGTAATTACATCAAACTCTGGTTTAGTTAAGTACACTGGTAAGTATTTAACCCTGCACTGATGGGACAGTTTCAGGCAGCAGTGCTGACCTTGAGGAGTCGCTTTTACTGTTAAACATCTCAACATGATGGACCTTACAGGAATCACTAATGAAATGCTGTCTGGAGTTCAACACTACAATGCTGTCTTACATGTCAATATAAATGCTGAATGCTTTTACAGTAACAAGCCCACCTTCAGTGCACTCCCTGTTTCTAAAAGTCAGACAAAAAGTGCTGTTTCCAAAAGTCAGACAAATGACAAGGAAACAAACAAAACACGTTGTGTGCACTTTACAGACATCATGTCATCACTTAATGACTTCAGAGCTGTTCTTGGGTTCACTCTGTTTTGGCTTTAGTGCTATTCTGTGTCTGACTAGATTTAAAAGCTCCTTCAAATGAGTCCTGGACTAATAGAAAGGCAGGAACCTTGCTGAATCAAAAAGTTTAACATGTTAACATTCATTTACACAGTGATTCACTTAGCAGACTGTAAGAGTTAAATGTGTACATAGTGTAATTTGTACTATAGCAAATATTACATACAGAAGTACAGTATAACACAATACAAGTGCAGAGAAATAATGGGTCATTCACTGTCGATCACTATAATCCTTTAAATCATTTGTTTTATAATGTAGTATGATTCACTATGTCTCATATACTATTCTCTATATACTCTTTTACATACCTCTTTGCTGTGTTAGTATAGTATGACATGTATACCATAATATCCCTTATACATCATCACTAAAATGTGTTACATAAATGACATTTGCTACATACCATTTACTCAATACCTTCAATACCATTCATTTACAGCATTTGGCAGACACTCTTATCCAGCTACTGTATGTATCATTTACTGTATACATTCCTTTGCTATGTTCCATATCATTCACTAAGTAATATTTTATTAATTCAGTACCATTCACCATGTATTATTTGCTTTGGCTAATTTGCTGTATACAACTCAATATATGCTATTTACTATAGAACATTCATATGAGCTATTTACCGTGTATCATTCACTGTAAATACTCTATTGAGCTCTTTGTCAGTGAATAATTCTGTGTGTAATTGTATAATTTTCTTGGTTTTCTAATCTTTTCTGATGATTCTCTGTGGACATGGTGTGTGCTCTCGGTTCTGCATACTGAAGTTTGAGTTCTAACAGAATGAGGGAGAGTGTTGTGTTAGAAAGTAAAGACCCCCGCTGTAGACCACTCAGTGAGCACGGCAATCTCTGCAGATTTGCCCCATGCTCGTGCATAAAGGACAGGCCACATTACAAAGAGGCCAGCCTAAAAGTCACGTGAGTGTCCCTCAGTGAATGTGAAAGTAGCTCTGAGTGTCTGTCCCTATCCATCACTGGGGTATTAACTCATATGCATCTGCAGAAGGAACCCTGCCGCTCACTTGTGTAGCTTAAATACAACACACAGGGGCACTGATAAAGCCCAACCTGCTGAGAGATGACATTCAAACTCTCTCTCTTCTATCGACAAGTGAATACAGATTAGTTTAAGCGATCTATTGGTGAAACCCCACTGTGCTCAACCAGTTAAGACTTGTTTGGTGTCTGAAGCTGTTTTTTTTTTTGTTTTTTTTTGCACTGCAGTTACAAGGTTAAATATGTCCCACCAATCGGCTTTGTGTTAACTTCATGTTTAAATCAAACCTTCCTGAAAATGTTTACAGATAACAGTATATCATACAAAGCACACAAGTCTGTTTGAGATTAAAGGAATGCTGTTTGCATCCTTAAATGGTTCTTTACCTGGTGAAACAGGTCTTTAGATTGATAAATTGTCTATAAGTATATGCAGGGATCTAGCACCAAATTCTGGGCCCTATGCACAAGCATAGCAGTGTCAATTAAAGAACCCTTAAAGAACCATCTGTTTAAAGAATATAGATCACTGATATGCTTTCATTGCAAAAAGTCATAGCAAGCAAAATCACTGAGAACTTATTATAAAACCATGTGACTTAAAATTAGACCAATTTTTTTAATTTAAGAAAGTTTCCATCCATTATCTTCCACTTAATCCTGACCAGGGTTTTGGTGAGTCCCAAAACTTTTGCAGGGCATTACACTATCATAGCTAAGTACAGGACAGGGTGCCAATCCATCGCTGTATACACAAACACACACACACCAGAACAATTTAGAGTACCCTGTTCACCTGACCTCCATGTTTTTGGACTGTTGGAGGTAAACAGAGACTCCGGAGGGAACCCAACTATATAACTTATATAAGTATAAGTTTCGTAAACTTAGTTTCTTCATTTTATTAGACAATAAAAAATTCCCGCCGAACCACCAATCGTAAAGTGGAAAGTCGCGACTCCAAAACCCAAACTCAGGGGTAGACCCATCTCAAAGGTACAAGAGGGGTACTGAGACACCCAAGGGAGGCCTCAGAGACAAATGGAGGTTGTCAGGTTTTTGTACCTCCAGTCCACTTGTCCCA
>BRDA01027567.1:20000-32897 GCA_036984385.1 Crenuchus spilurus | reverse complement strand
CTCTCTGTCCTAATGTCTCTCTGTCCTAATGCCTCTCTGTCCTAATGCCTCTCTGTCCTAAATTCTCTCTGTCCTAATGCCTCTCTGTCCTAATGCCTCTCTGTCCTAATGTCTCTCTCTCCTAATGCCTCTCTGCCCTAATGCCTCTCTGTCCTAATGTCTCTCTCTCCTAATGCCTCTCTGTCCTAATGCCTCTCTGTCCTAATGCCTCTCTGCCCTAATGTCTCTCTGTCCTAATGTCTCCCTGTCCTAATGCCTCTCTGTCCTAATGTTTATCTGTCCTAATGCCTCTATGTCCTAATGTCTCTCTGTCCTAATGCCTCTCTGTCCTAATGTCTCTCTGTCCTAATGTCTCTCTGTCCTAATGCCTCTCTGTCCTAATGTTTATCCATCCTAATGCATCTCTGTCCTAATGTCTCACTGTCCTAATGCCTCTCTGTCCTAATGCCTCTCTGTTCTAATGTCTCTCTGTCCTAATGCCTCTCTGTTCTAATGTCTCTCTGCCCTAATGCCTCTCTGTCCTAATTTTCTAATGCCTCTCTGTCCTAATGCCTCTCTGTTCTAATGTCTTTCTGTCATAATGTCTCTCTGTCCTAATGCCTCTCTGTCCTAATGTCTCTCTGTCCTAATGCCTCTCTGTCCTAATGTTTATCTGTCCTAATGCATCTCTGTCCTAATGTCTCACTGTCCTAATGCCCCTCTGTCCTAAGGCCTCTCTGTTCTAATGTCTCTCTGTCCTAATGCCTCTCTGTCCTAATTTTCTAATGCCTCTCTGTCCTAATGCCTCTGTTCTAATGTCTTTCTGTCATAATGTCTCTCTGTCCTAATGCCTCTCTGTCCTAATGTCTCTCTGTCCTAATGCCTCTCTGTCCTAATTTTCTAATGCCTCTCTGTCCTAATGCCTCTCTGTTCTAATGTCTCTCTGTCATAATGTCTCTGTCCTAATGCCTCTCTGTCCTAATGTCTCTCTGTCCTAATGCTTCTCTGTCCTAATGCCTCTCTGTCCTAATGTCGTCTCTCTGTCCTAATGTCGTCTCTCTGTCCTAACATCTCTCTCTCTCTCTTTACTCAATCTCTTTCACCTGCATCTCTCAGCCCTCTCCATCTCTCCAATTTATCTCTCCTCTTCCTCCTATCTCTCCTTTTCTCTCTCCTTCATTTATTTCTCAACCATCACTCTCCTCAGTCTCTCTCTGTGCTAAATCTGTCTCCACCTCTGTCATCTATCTCTTCATCTCTCTCTCCTATGTCTCTTTCTCCCCATCTCTCTCTTTCACTGACCGGCACACAGAGACTTCAGTGACTCTCTAATCAGGTCACTCTCTCTCTCTCACTCTCTCTCTCTCTCTGTCTCTTTGTCTCTCTCTCTCTCTCCATCTCTCTCTCTCTCTCTCTCTCTCTCTCTCTCTATCTATCTGTCTCTCTCTCTCACTCTCTCTTTACTCAATCTTTCTCCTGCATCTCTCAGCCCTCTCCATCTCTCCAATTTATCTCTCCTTTTCCTCCTCTCTCTCCTTTTCTCTCTCCTTCATCTCTTTCTCAACCATAACTCTCCTCAATCTCTCTTTGCTCAATCTCTCTCCACCCCTTTTTCATCTATCACTTCATTTCTCTCTCTCTCTCTCCTAAGTCTCTATCTCAAGATTTCTCTCTCCTCCATCTGTTGTTCTCTCTCTCTGCACAAATTTTCTCCTGCATATCTCTTCCTTAACCATCACACTCCTCAATCTCTTTCTCTGCTCAATCTCTCTCCACCACCTCATTCTCCCAATTCTCTCTTTAATCTCTCCCAGCCATCCCATATTTTCTCTCTCTCCTCCATCTCTTCCATCTATCTCTCCCCCTTCATCTCTCCCATCACTCTCCTATTTCTCTATGTTTTATGTTTGTCTGTCAGGTATAGTTATAATCAGAAGTTCTACCAGGTGTATCCCCTCCCACACACACACACACACACACACACACACCAGACCCGTCAGCTCCCCTTTGGTGTGTACATTATTTACAATGTGTGTCTAGTACGTCTAGTGTACGAGAGAACTGGATAACATTACACAACATATTTATTCAGAAGCTAAAAGACTGTGTTGCATAACAGCATATTTAAAAGTAATGAATATCATTTCTGTGTTATTGTGTTTTTATAGCTCTGATTTTTTATAGGTGTTGCACCTGCGGTCAGGTTAACCCTTACACACTGCAGTTACATAAACTTCTTCTACAGCGAGATCCATTACTTCTCTTTCTTAGCCAGCAGAGAAAGTCTCGTCAGACTCTAAAGTGCAGAAGAGGAGAAAACAGACAAATGTAAAATGTAAATGCAAAGCACAGACATAAAACTCTTATGTAACTGTTAAAAAACAGGGTTCTTTAAGGGATCTTTAATCAACACTATAAATATTTGTGAAAGCATAACAAGCCTAAGAAACCATGCTTAGATTATTCTCTACATGGTTAAACAGATCTTCCATAAACAATATTACAATAGTCTTCCTCTTATAACACTATTAATCACTAGAACAGGAGTTTTAGGGTGCTTTCACACCTATATTGTTTGGTCTGGACTTTCAGACTTTTTAGTTTGGTCCAAACCAAAATAGCAGGTGTGAAAGTGGCCACAAACCACAGTCCAGACCAAAGGAGAAAAATTTGATCCGACCAAAAGAGGTGGTCTCGGTCCGGACCTACTGAACCATGGTCCGGTTCATGTGCAGTGTGAAAACAATTTTCTAGAAGGTTCAGACTTTCGGACCAAATACAGGAAGTTGACGCTGGCGTTCAACAACATTCAACGACAATAACAGACGTAAAATAACCAGAACAGCAGCAAAAATGAGCCGTGGTAGCACATGGAGGAGGAGGAGACGAGATGTTTAATATAATTTTGATTTGATAAACATGTGAAAAGTCAGGGTTAGGGCAGCTTATTTTCTGAGAGGAGGAGAGAGACAGGAGATGACTGAGCATCCTATACTAAAGAAACTGTGGCATCGATATATAAAACTATATAAAAGTATTTAAATGTGTCAGACACACATCCTACTACAAACCAATCAGCATTGAGTGTAGGAAGACACACACCACGTAAGTGATGACAACAGGACGTGGGCGCATCCTAATAAACGTCTGGTGCGCTTGCAAAAATGCAGTGTGAACACAAACCTAACCGGACCAATTATATACAAAGTAACACACGAACCTTGGATTGGACCATGGTCCAGACTTTCAGGTGTGAAAGCACCCATAAACACCTCAGTGTCACTGCTGGAGTGAAAACAGTGACCAACCAGTCAACAGTGTCCCCACTGAAGGACTAGAGGACCAACACACACTGTGCTGAGTTGCTGTCTCTGACTTTACATCTACAAGACCAACAAGGTAGGTGTGTCTAATAGAGTGAACAGTGAGTGATACAGTGTTTAACATCTCCACTCAACACAGCACCACCACATCAGTGATCCACCATCCTACTAACACCTGCTCTGTGAGGGCCCTGAGCATTGAAGAACAGGTGAAAGGAGGATAATAAAATGCAATGTAATAAATGCAATGTAATGTAATGTAATAATAAAGTACAGTGAACCCCCACATATTCGCGGTTCAGCATTTGTGGATTCACCTATTCGCAGAATTTTCTCTAGAACATATTATTATTCTCTAGAACATGTGTTGTTTGCGGAAAACCCACAAATTTGCGGTTTGTTCTGTAGAACATATGCACTGTACAACAGTTGGGTACGTGTATGTTCCAATACTCGAACGCTATTGGCTGGCGTTCAGATGGCCGTACAAGGCCAGCTCTCATTGGCTGATCCGCACAACACACAGCCTCTTTCGCGGGAGCCGTAGACCTGACTAGTTTTTTTTTTTTTAACCCCTAAGATGCCCCCTAAACACCCAGCTTCTTCTCAGGCTTCCAGCACAAAGTAAGTGGCTCTCAGAGAGCGAGCGAGAGAGAGAGAGAGAGAGAGAGAGAGAGAGAGAGAGAGAGAGAGAGAGAGACAAAAAGAGCAAGCGAGAGAGAGAGTAAACATTATTTTCTACGTCTTTACACGTGTTTCCGAAGTGTTAAGGATGATAGTTTAAATGACAGCCTCTCTGCTGTCCAAGCACTTTTAGGGGGGGTTACAAGTATTCGCGAATTTGCACTATTTGCGGTAGGTTCTGGTCCCTAACCCCCGCAAATATGGGGGGTTTACTGTATACAGAAAAACAGATGAACTACAGTCTGTAACTGTAGAACTACAAAGTGCAGCTGTATGATCAGTGGATCTGAAAAGGACAATAAGTGTAAAATGAATTTGTTAAATGTACATTTTTACTTATGAATAATAATAATAATAATAATAATAATAATAATAATAATAATAATAATAGAAATCGATTTCTGTTTTCAAGTCTTTTCCCCAGCAGTTTCAAAGTCAAAGAACCTTTAATCAGCTAAAGTAAATACTTTGAGAGAACACTGGGGGCTTATTAAAGCTAAATTGTTTCCACATGAAGTCATTTTTTAAACTGATGAACAATTTTTACACTGTATATTTAACCAGTATACAAAATCAATAGTAATAACTCCAGACTTCTCTGGTTTAATTATTCTCAGTTGTCATTTGGCTGCAGTAACAATGAAAAGTGAATGAAAAATGCCTTTTTCATGTTAGCATGTCCTATACGCATGCTTACCAGGTGTAAATGCACCCTGTGTCAATATCATTACCATATTTTCTTCATGCAAAGTGAACCAAACATTCATCTACAATAAATGCATGAATTGTACATTCATTTCCCGTCTCAGGACAGTCTGTCCGTGTCCTTCTTCATTCTCAGGTGAGGAAACACACCCACCACAAGTCATTTTCACTGGACTGATTTACACACCAGCCCTGTACTGCAGCATATCATCACAGTCATACCACTTTTTTACTTTTTACACCCTTCAAAAATGCTTAACTCAGCATGTCTGGGCCTCAACAGATCCTTAAGATCAATGGTGTTGTTAACAGAAGCCTCATCACACTAGAACTTTGCATATGCTATATGTCCAAAAGTTTGGGGACACCCCTTCTAATCTATTCAGCTACTTTAAGTTGACACAGATGTAATAATGCACACGCAGCTTGTCTAGTCCTTGTGGAGAAACACTGCCAATAGAATAGGACTGAACATTAACCTACTGGCACCATGTCTAATGCCAGGCAAGGGCAAGAAAGGTGCAAAGCCCGCAGCATTGAGCTGTGGAACTGTGTTCTCTGATCCACCCAGTACTTTCAGAGGATGAGGTGGAGGAGAATTATCCTGACCTAAGTCCCTGAATACAATCAATCACATCAATCAAGATCAGCATCTTGAATCTCCTACTTAATGGAGCGGAGACCTGGAGAACCAATGCTGCAACCATGAGGAGAACCCTTACATTCCAACATGATTCTCAGCAGGATTTGCTGGCCTGAGAGCATTAGTAACTTAGACATTTGTCACCAAAAGGACAAAATACTCCTAAAGAGGCTGGATAAGGATTAGCCATGGCCTTTACAATCCTGCTTATAGCATTACGTGATATAGAAGGTAGACATGAAGGTATTGGGATACACCTAGAGATTACTTGGAAGATTGAATCAAGGCCAGGATGCCTGGAGCACCTACACTGAAAGTGAAAGTGAAAGTGACACAGAGGAATTTGACCTCCTGCTTTATTTATTATAATTTTATTTGATATAGGCCAGCAACTGAGCTTTCCACTGGAGATTTCAGCCACCACCCTTAGGCCACACTTGGTCCCCTTCACTGAAGTCTGTTTACATCACAGAGCAGTTCCCTGGGAGAATTTAATAGAAGAGGCGTACAAGTGCAAGAAACTGTGCTACACACAACTGGCAGCAGATGCTCATCAACAAGGATGGAAAGTGAAAGTCTGTCCAGCTGAGGTGGGATGCAGAGGTTTTGTGGCTTCTTCCACCATCAGGATGCTGAAAGTCCTTGGCATCCATGGACAAACTCTACAACAGACAATTAGATCAGTCTCAGAAGTAGCTTAAAAAAGCAGTCAGTGGATATGGATCATGAGGAAGGACCCTTGCTGGGCTCAAACAGCATCAGCAGGACCCAGTCAGTAATACCCTAAAAGAACAACCAGGCAATTCTCATGATTGGACTTGGGACACAAGCTCAGGTTTGATCACTCTGTACCTGGCCACCTTTGATGAGGGTGTCTAGTGTTGAAAGGCCAAAACACCCATTGATGCAAAGGTACACTACTAATGTCCCAATTTACATATTTCCATGTATGAGATACAGGAAGGGTTGCCACCCATCCTTAGAATATGAAATCGTATTTCTATTTCTAATCAGAATTCTAACGAAGGCAACTTTAGTCCACTTTATAATGTTTCTCTGACAGTGTAAGACCTTTTATTATATAGGTGCAATATTCAAGCCACACCCAACCTGCAACAGAATCCCCCCCACCCTTCCACACACTCCAACCCCGAACACCCCCCCACCTCGCCAGGGGTGTCCCTTATTTCAAAATCTCAAAAGTGGCAACCCTAGATACAGCTCTCATACCAAGGCAAACCTCATGAGTGTACCATCTACTAACACAATAGACAAGTTTACCAACATGTCCCATTCTATTTTGAGCACAATTTTCACCCCAGTGTTGCTAACCCAGTTCTCTATGACTCTCTCAATCACTTGTAGTGCTCCCAACACTAGAGGGGTGAGGACTAGCACATGCCTCTTGTGATGCATGTGAAATCAGCCACCGTCTTTTTTTCAGCTGCTGCTGATGGATCATCGCTGAGCAGTCAATGATGCTTGGAGTAAAATGCAGGATCCCCAGCTCTGATACATCAACTAACACCTGCTTCACACTACAGGATAACTGGGCCAATTTTCAGGCTTGTCAGTGTTCACTAGGGAGGGTAAAACCACAGAGGTTAAATGGTGAGTGTGGTGGACTTGTGGAGCTGTGGCAACAGCATGAGTGTCTTTATAATGTGTCCTGTTATGGTTTCACATCCTTTTCTTTTTCATGTTTTTTTCTGAGTAGAAAGCTCTCACAACTAGCACTGAAATAGTTTCACTGTCATCCACCACCTAGTTCACGAGAAGCAAAGTTTTAAGGCTCGCAATCGTAGGTTGGGTGTGGTCAAAATTGTGCAGTGTTACACTCAATGGAGATGGTGTAGGGTGGGTGCCTTTATGACTAACAATGATCAAGAACAGAACTAAAAATTGTGGGGTGTCTCACATTTTCAACATTGTATAGGATTTTTAAAACCTGTAGTGCGAGCCAGGCTGAAAAGACACCTGAGGTGAGCACTACAGTGGGAGTGATGGGGAAAGAGCCCCAGAGAGAGCACGGCTTATTTTGCTTTCTCAGGGCTCCAGCTGACAATCAAAAAGCAGCATGACCTGGGGTTTACGTTGTGATCTTCTGGTCATATTGTCAGCATCTAAGTCCGCTGAGCCACTCAGTCCACTGACTTGCTGATTTTAACCCATCTATGCAGTAAAATATACACACTATTGAACACACTAGAGGGCAGTGAGCGTAGTTGCCCAAAGTGGTGGGTAAGAATATCCACAGCTTCTAGGAACAACTAACATACAGAAAAATTCAACCACATTTAAGGCAGGTTTAGAAACTCTTCCTCAATGATTTCATCTTCATTTAAATATATTTATTTATCATCTGACTCCCACTACTTCATCATTATCTGTTGTTTCAATAGACCACTCTTCATTATTTGGCCTTAGGGATGAGCGAGTACACCACTATCTGTATCTGTATCTGTTCAAACATCTAAATTATCTGTATAGTCTACGGTATCTGTACCGTATCTGTACTCGGAGTGGGCGGGAACTAAACTGGAATCGGGGTGGTTTAACCAGAAGTGGGCGGGGCTTAACTCAGTACATTATTTTAAGTCTGTAATTGATATGGATTGATCAGACGTTGTTGTACGTTTTGTTTATTTGAAAACTATTTACAGAACAGCCTCAACATTGAGATTCAAATCAATGTTTTGATCACAAAAGTAAGAGAACTATTTACTATTCATGAACAAGAGTTGTGTTACTCAACTTCACACACTTAATTTTTTATTTATTTTTTTATTTTATTTTATGATCAAAATGATTTTTTTTCCAATTACTTATTTATTTTTACTACTTAATGTTCTTGGCATTTTTTTAAAACACAAACTTAAACAGTGTGTGTGTGTGTGTGTACGTGTGTGTGTGCCTGTCTGTGTGTGCATGTGTGTGTGACTGAGTGACTGTCTGTGCAGTCAAAGCTGTGCCTCACTCTCTCACACACAGAGAGGCGCATCTGTGTAGGGAGGGGCTGGTGCTCTGTGTGACTCAATGAGGATTTTCTTTCAGCACGAGCACATATTGACAAATTTTACTCGTATCCTGATTGTATTCGTCACAAATTCTTTTTCCGTACTGAATACTCGTCTGAAATGAGTATCCAGCTCATCCCTAATATCAGTTACTCCACAGCTGTGTAAGTACCAAAGCACTGTCTCCTAATCATGAACGCAGGCTACTAGATAGATGAATACACATCCCTCAAAGCAAATATCCAAAACACTGATTTACAGGTCATCATATGTTCATTTATATGATCTCTCTGCAGCCTTTGATACGGTCAACCACGAGACCCTACGGTCAATACTCTCTAACCTTGGGATCATTGGCTCTGCAATGAAGTGGTTCAGATCTTATTTAGAGGGTCGGTCGTACCAGGTAACATGGAGTGGGTCCACATCTGCTCCATGCAGGCTCTCGACTGGTGTCCCGCAAGGCTCAGTACTGGGTCCTCTTCTTTTCTCACTTTACACTCATTCTCTTGGTGAAGAATTTCATCTCATGGATTCTTGTACCACTGTTACGCCGATGACACTCAACTGATGCTTTACTTCCCTCCTTCTGACACTCAGGTATCCAGTCGCATTTCATCGTGTTTGGCTGACATCTCCACTTGGATGACAACCTAGGTTCATCGTGCAGGTTCATCCTCTTAAACATTTGACGGATCCGACCCTTTCTGCCCCAGGATGCTACCCAGGTGCTTGTCCAGTCTTTTGTCATCTCAAGACTTGACTACTGCAACTCATTCCTGGCTGTTCTTCATCTAAGAACCATCAGACCCCTGCAGTTGATTCAAAATGCAGCTGCTCGACTGGTCTTCAACCAACCCAAGTTCTCTCACGTCACTCCTCTGCTGTGTTCACTTCACTGGCTTCCTGTAGCTGCCCGCATCAGATTCAAATCCCAGATGCTCGCCTGCAAACCAAGAAATGGACCAGCCCCTCTCTACCTAATGACAATGGTCAAGTCTCAAGTTGCACCTTGATCCCTTAGAGCTTCCAGTACAGCTCGGCTTGACCCACCATAATTCAAGACACATGGAAGGCTAACATCTCGACTCTTCTCTGTTCTTGCACCAAAGTGGTGGAATGAACTCCCACTGACTGTTTGGACAGCAGAGTCCCTCACTGTCTTCACACACAGACTGAAGGCCCATCTCTTTATGGAGCACTTAAGTCAGCACTAGTTTAAATCTCTTGTTCTAATGTGTTGTTATGCTCATATTCTGGATAATTGTGTACCTTTTCTTCCTTCTAAGGTTTTTTGGTGATGGCTGTCCTAACAATGTCTGAACTGAAGAGTAGTTTGGACTCTAACCTGTCTTTACTAGCAGAGATGATTCTCTTATGGAAACAAAACACTGTTGTACGTCACTCTGGATAAGAGCATCTGCTAAATACTGTAAATGTAAATGTAAATTTAAAACAATAGGTCCATCCATCCATCAATTATCTTATCTGCTTAATACAAGTCAAAACATTAGGTTACATTCTTAATTATAGTGGTTTTATATTTTTATAGGAGTAAACTTTCTATATGAATGCACCTACAGTGGTGCTTGAAAGTTTGTGAACTCTTTACAATTTTCTGCATAAATATGACATAAAACATCATCAGATTGTCCTAAAAGTAGATAAAGAAATGAGAGAAAAATATTATAGTAAGTCATTTATTTATTGAGGAAAATGATCCAATATGACATATCTGTGAGAGGCAAAAGTATGTGAACCTCTGGAATTAGCAGTTAATTTGAAGGTGAAATTAGAGTCAGGTGTTTTCAATCAATGGGACAATCAGGTGTGAGTGGGCACCTGTTTTATTTAAAGAACAGGGATCTATCAAAGTCTGCACTTCACAACACGCTTTATAACTTCAGCATGAGGAGCAAGGTTTTAGGCTAACTAGGTAGATAAAAGGTTTTCCTCCATAAACTATGAACTGCAGAGTGAAAAGTGCATTTTGAAACTTTACTTAAACAATACCAAAAAAAATCTAATTTTCTACTATAAAACGTTTTTGGAGTTATCATTTCAGAGGTATGAGGTCTGATTTTCAACAAACTGTAATGCATAGTCAAATTTACTTCCCTCCACCAGTGTATGACTAAACTGACCTTACATATCAGCTAGCTACAGTATAGACTCCTTTCTTATCAAAAATAGAGGAGCCTCAGCATCACCCCCCAATCTTGGCCAAAAATGTGGTTTATAAGCAGGAAAAAACTCTGTTTTGACCTATGCAGTAGCCCCAGGACTGGCCATCACCGGCAAATCCAAACAGCGCTGCGGAAATAAACAAATCATTTTGAAATCATGCATTTCTTCCTTCCTCTCCCACCTCACCCCAAATGGATTTATTCCCCCACTCCGTGCTATAGCTTGATGGCCGCCTGTATTTTTTGCACCGTATGTTCTTTTTTTTCCCTATTGATTTAATATTAGCCCCACTTCCCCGACCCCTTTTATTTAATTAGATCTCCCTTACTCTCCTCTGTGGAGGTAGGGGACGTGTGATTAATTGAATGTATGCTACCTGCTCCCTCACTGAAATTAATTAAAAACCCTCAAGACCAAAATTCCCACTCTAGTCCCAGCTCATCCGGTAATTACTATGTATTAAAGGCAAAGTGAATTTGCTCTCTCCTTTTTTTCCTGAGTAAACCTGACAAAAGTGCTGCTAGTCTTCAAAACATCAAACATCATATTTGCTAAAACACCAAAGAAACAGGCTTTACTGTCTGTACATTTTATTGCATTTCTTTGCTATTTTTCATCTGAAGCTACTGCCCAAGCCTTAAGTGCCTTTTACAACAAGTACACTAAATATAAAATGTACTTTTGTAGATTAAATGATCAGAAAATGTGTTTTATGATTTGTGATATAATAACACATGCTTATAATTTACTGCTGAACACTAAAAATATAGGAGCTTTTAGATTTTTAGTCCCAGAAATAATATAGTTCAGGCTGTGCAGCACTGAAGGGACTTTATGTAGGTTCATCTAACAACTCAGATTTGTGCCACCAGAGGGTGCTGTTCAGCAGGACAGAACCTGTGTGCACACTTCTATTTGTTTGGCACTCAAATGTCAGAAAAAATTAAAAAAAATATTCAACAATTAATGTAACAAAAATGACAGAGTGTATTTGAAGCAGAATTCTTACTTAGCAGCTAAAACATTAAAACATGCCAAAAATCAACAAGCTGAGAAGAAAGAAGTGAGTGCCAACATTCATATTGATACCCCTCGCTTTTGTGTGAATCTAAAAGACAGTAAGTTGACTGAAAATGGACAGACTGTTTTAACACCGAGTGAAGACATGGCTGTTTATTATGTACATTTAATATATATGATGAAAGAAGCAGGACTGGCAAGAAGATGACCAAGGATTCAAGATAAGCTCCTACAGTCTGTCCAGTTTGCTCAATCTTCTCCCTAAAACTCCACTTCCCATAATGCCTTGCCATCCTGTTCTTTCCAGTCACTCCTCTGTATGATGTATGTGCAACCCTTGCAGCCTTTGCCACTCGTTTCCTCCCTCTGTAGTCCTCTTGCATTTACTCGAACTACATCTCCCACAATTCCCGTAGGATCTAATCATGCATCCCCATCTCAGCTGTTCCCTGTCATCAGCTCTTCTATAAAATATGAGCTCTCTGTCATCTCCTCCTTGCGAAGTATTGTAACTGCCTGAGTTCATACCAAGCCTTTACTCTCTGATTTGCCTTTTTGAGTTCTGACTGTACATGTTATTGCCTTATCTCGTTTTGTATTCTGACTACTTTGCTGTCTTTGACTTTGGTATTGCCTTGTCCTTGTTATTCTTCTTAGTATATCTTGTTCCTAGCCTTAGATGTAGCTCATAGTCAGTATTCATAGTATATCTTGCTCTTAGCCTTCAGCAAGTATATGACAGCTGATTGTTCAGTCTGACAATAACCTTTCAATAAATATCAATAACCAATATGTGGATGACAACACTCAAAGCAGAACATCAGGAAGACCTTGAAGAACAGAGTGAAAAGATGTGCCTTCAGCTGAATATAAAGAAGACAAAAGTCACAACAAGAGGAAACACAATTAACTTAAAGTGGTGGAAGCTTTTGTCTACTTGGATCAATCATTAACAAACATGATTCCAGCAAATCCAGACAGACACTCTGCAGAGCAAGGTTGAAGAAACTGAAGAAGATCTTCTAATGTAACCATTTGTCTCTTCAAACAAGGACTACAGTAGTTCCAGGTAGCTTGACAATAAAAAAGAGGGTGTTGGAGACTTTTGATAGAACCTTGGACAGATAAATGGATCCTGGACCAAATCAAAGCTCACATTTCAGCCCAAATAACCAGAAGATCTCTTATTTCAGACACATTATGAGAAGAACCAGTTCACTTGAAAGAACAGCGATGCTGGAACATTTGAATGTACAGTAAAAGAAGAAGAGGACCAGCAAAAAGATGGATGGACACAATTTATAGTCATCAACAAAGCCTGAAGACCCAAACAGAAGAC
>BRDA01027567.1:0-15000 GCA_036984385.1 Crenuchus spilurus | reverse complement strand
CGTATTGGCTGCCTGGTGGTCTCGCATGTATTTCTGAGGGTGTCGTTAATTACTATGGTATTTCACATGGTAACTTGACTGATAGTAATGCATTGATTAGGGTGACCAGACGTCCTCTTTTACCCAGACATATCCTCTTTTTGATACTTTAAAAAAATTTCCGGGCGGAATTTCACAAACGTCCAGGATTTTGTTTTACTCAAGAAGCAACTCCCCCAAATAGCGTCTGGACTTTAACCTCTAAGTTGTTAATATGTTGAGCATTTGTTTTGCCTGTGTCATGTCAGCTAGACATATTTTAATATCAGAGGTTTCATATTAAAATTCATTAACATTAACATTTGAGTCTGTGTGCGTGTGTCTATCAGTCTGTGATAAGCCATCCATTTGCATGTCTCTTAAGTTTAACTATTATTGAAATAATTCAGAATTTCTGCTTATTTTTACTAAACAATTATGCATAATTATGTGTGACTGTACATTCCAAACATAAGTGTAACATTGGTGATGATACATGCTTTTAACAGTTTATTATTATTTAATAATATATATGTAATGTATTAATATTTAATTACTGATTAATATTAATTTTATTAATTTATTTTTCATAATAATGTTTAATAGTTATTATTAGTATATTATTAATAATAACTGGAAATTGTTAATTAAATATAAATCATAACTTGTCAATATTTATTAATAATTAATAATAATAATAATAAAATTTATGCTCAAGCACAAAAAAAAAAAAAAACATCTTCATTATAGATGTCAAAAAGTATTTGCGGCTCATAGTGTTTTTTTATTTTTATTTGGAAACCAGGTCCAAACGGCTCTTTGAGTGTTAAAGGTTGCTGACCCCTGCTCTAGAAGCACTTCAATATTCCTTACTATGGCATGTCTAGTGATGGCAGCAATCATGGAGCAGTGAAAATATTACTTGAAATAAAAAAAAAACAACAAAATCATAACAAAATTATAAATTTCCCTAAGTGTACAACTTTTTTGAAATGTCTTTGTATTTAAACATGTAATACATTATACCCCCCCACACTCACCCACCCACTATGCTGAGGTGTCCTCTTCATCATCATCTCAGATATAGTCACCCTAGCATTGATGCACTTCAGTGTCTATGGGAACATTTCAGAAGACAAATGATTGCTACACAGAAACCATGTCAGATCAAAAATCTGTATATAAGCCCATTGGTTTTGAATGAGTTTAATATTTTGGAATTGGAGAAGCTAAAGCAGAAGAAGAAGAAGAAGAAGAAAAAAGGTTATTCCATGGCATTACTCCAAAGAAACATTTGTTTATAGGATCATAACCATCTATTCTTTGTGCTCTGTCTCTGTCCATTTGCATTCATTATGAAACATTCCAGCAGAGGTCCAGCTCAAAATTCACCCCCTTCAGCTGTACCCCAGCTGCATTTCTGGCCTGTATTTTTGACCATCTGTAATTTTCATTGCAGTGAAATATGAGCCCTCAGCGGGGCTTCCATTTGGCTTTGAGAAGCTGTATTTTGAACCTGCTCAGCTTCTGATCCAGGTATCTCCACTATTTCAGGCCATATTGGCATGAAAGCCAGTCTCCATTTCCCAGTTCTGGAAGAGAGCCTGTTGAACGAGGCGACATGACAGTTAACCTTCACTGAAGAGCCACCGTTTCCACCATTCTCCGGCTTTGGTGTCCGACAAGCAATCAGACCCAGCCTAAGAATCCAGCATGCCAGGCTGATGGAACATTTTAGCTTCCCAAAAAGGAAAGGTGAGAGGGAGAGCAAACGAGCGGTGGCGAGAAAGAGAGAGGAGAGAGCGAGCGTGAAAAATGATTACCTTAAACTTTGGTTGCCTCTTGTTGAAAATTGGACTCTTCAAATGGCACTTCCCTCAAATTGCTTGACAGCCGCTTCCCCTGGAGACTCGCGCTGAGAGCAGAAATAAAGTCATGCCGCTGGCTCTCCTTGTAAAGTGGCGTAATTGTACACTGCACGGGCCTTTGTTTAGACAGTATATGTAACAATAGTTTTGACAATATCTTTCCTCTGAGGACACCGAAAGGTCTCCTGAGGCTTTTTATAGCTGTTATTAACTGCTTGGTGGATCTTTCTGATTTCACCTTCAGGCATTTCCTATTTTTATCAGCTTCCTTCAGTGGATTTTTTTATCATACTTCTTCAGGGCTCTTTTTTCTGGATCACTACAAAAGATCTAGATAGCTCTGAGTCACTGTTTGCCGCAACCAAAGGACATACAATTCCCACTATTGCAGCTATGAATCACACCCGTTTAGGGGGAACACACAAAGGTTGTGAATTTTGAACCCTGTTACAGGTATCAGGACTGTTTCTAGACTGCATGTTGATCTGATGCACATGTGTACATAACATTTAATAATATGATATGAATTTAATGTATTCATTACTTTACTCTGTCATCACTTTCTTGAGTTATCATTTGCTAAATCTTGTGGTACAGATTACAGGAGAGTATTAAAGAAGGATGAAATACAAAATAAACAAATAAAAGAAGAAGTAAAAGGTAAAGGAGTGGACTTAAAAGAAGAAGAAGAGAAGATGATAAATAATAAGAAGGAGAAGATTAAAAAGAAAGAGAAATAGAAGGTGGTGGTGATGAAGAAAAAGTAGAAGATAAAAAAGAAGACAAAGAAGAAGGTGATGACAATGGTAATGATGATGATGATGATGATGATGATGATGATGATGATGATGATTGAGAAGAAAAAGAAGAAGAGGGTGTTAAGTATGAAAAAGAAAAGTATATGATAAAGGAGAAGATGAAAAAAGAAAGAAGAAGAAGATGATTATGATGATGATGAGGTGGAGGAAGAGGATGATTAAGAAGAAAAAAAGATGATGATTAAGAAGAAAAATAGAAGATAAAGAAGATGATGATGATGTTGATGGTGATGAAATAGAAAAAGTAGGAGATGAAGGAGAAGATGAAAAAAAGATTATGATGAAGCAGAAAAGAAGGAGAAGAAAATGATTATGATGATGAGGAGGAGGATAAAAAAAATAAAAATGAGAAGATAAAGCAGAAGTTGAAAAGGAAGAAGAAGGTGATGATGATGATGATGAATCAGAAGAAAAAGTATATAATAAAAGGAGAAAATAAAAAAGAAATGAGAAGATGAAGAAGAAAAAATGGAGATGATGATAAAGAAGACGATGCTGCTGATGCTGATTATGATGATGATGATGATAAAGAAGAAGAAGGCCAAAGCCTACCTTGGAGTCAAAGCTGACTTCACTAACCTTAAGGCCATAGCAGCTCCAAAACACAAAGGTGACATAATTGTTGCAGTGCTGTGTATTACTATGGTACATCAGAAATGGTGCCATTTATAGATTGTAACCAACATCAATTACTGTGGTTCAAATATCAGTATGGAAGCAAAGTGAGGATGTTAACAGACTAGCCAGAAGAGCGTTTGACGTCGTTGCTGATTCTGCTTTGGAAAATACATACTGGTTACAGGCTGTAAGGGAAATTATGTGTGAATGTTAATTTTAAGTGATATTCACCTGTTGGATAGCACTAACACTGTGGCCCTGGCTGTGTTGCATACCAGAAAATAAAAATGCCAAGAAATATAACACATTTCATTCTGTCATGTCCACTTTCACTGGAGTTCAGAATCCAGTAGCAAAAGAGCCCAGAAAATGTGCATGTAACTAAGCTGACAGCCCACATTAAGATTAGTGCCCACATGCTTTAGAAAATTCCCCATACGTCTCAGCTAAATGTGCATTCGGCTTGACATGGAGTAGAAGCCCAACGCAAGCTGTCAGTTCAGAGCAAAACAGGGACCGCTTCCCATAATGCTCGCCCTTCGGCTAGCCTTCATTACTGACCTAATGAGGCCAAACAAATGAGTGCAGAGACAGAGCTCTGGTCCAGACGCAAACAGATGTGAGACACACTATATAGCAATAAGTTTCTGAGCTGAATAATGCTAATATCTTTAAGATGATAGCACAGTGCTGTCTTATAAGCGGACACAATTAGCTTTTCTGGAAAGTAAAGATCGTTTAACGAGGGTAATCATCTAGCTGTATTTATTCCAGCGAAATACACTGTTGGGCAAAAAGTATTGGGAAACCTCGTGCAGTGTTTCTTCTCAAATCAAAGTGTTTACCCTGCTATTGCTGAGGTAACTGTCTCTACTGTCCCGTGAAGGCTTTCTACTACATTACAGAGCGCTGATCTGAGGATTGCATTCTCGTGAGGGAGGTCAGGATGTTAGCAGATCCTCACCACCACCTCATCTTAAACTCATCCTAAAAGTACTGGATTGAGCAGAGAACACAGGTCCACTGCTCCACAGCTTAATTCTAGTCCATGACTGGCATCAGACATGGTGCCAATAGGTTCATGTTTAGTCCTATTTTATTAGCAGTACTTCTCTACAGAGACAAGACAAGCTGTGTGTGTGTGCATTTAAAGTAGCCTTCATGAATGCCTTCATTAGAAGGGTGTCCACAGACATTTGAACAATGTACAGTAGCAGTCAAAAGTTTGGAAACCTTCTGGACATTCAGAGATTGTTCATTAATTGTAAAATGGTCTGCATTGTAGTAGACACCTCTTGCTTAGATGCAGCTTTCTTGGCATTTTCTCAGTCAGCTTTATGAGGTAGTCACCTGGAATGGCTTTCAGTTAACAGCTGTGCCTTGTCAAGAGTCCATGACTTGCATTTCTTGCCTCTTAATGTGTTTGAGACATCAGTTGTGTGTCTACTTTGAAGTAAATTCTAAAACCTGTTTTTGTTTGTTTAACACTTTGTAGGGCGTTTTCACACCGACACTATTTGGTCCGGTTAAAATGAACTCTGGTTCGTTTGCCCCGTTGGTGCGGTTTGTTTCGTCCGGTGTGAAAATAGTAATCGAACTTGGGTGCGGATCAAACGAACCATACCGAGACCAGCGAGAAGGGGGTGGTCTCGGTCTGGTCCCAAACGAACTTGGTTGCGGTTCACTTGTGGTGAGAACGTGATCCGACCTCGATCCGACCCAACTATGGTTTAACTCCACAAGTCTGAGCTAAATGGAGAGCCGGTTAGCGCTAACTGTACTGTACTGTTGTTGCTGCTGTCGGGCATCACTAACCAACCGCATAGACTGTGTGGCGCGGCGTTGTGTCGCATTAAGGCTCTCAATACAGTTAAACAGAGGAATGGAGCCGTGACTCAGGACAGGTGAGGCAGGAGGTGAACGCCGCGCAGAAACAGCAACAGGACAGTGACAGATTCAGCTCTTACTGCTGCTGCTGTAGCGTTTACTTTCCTGCTCCCGCTCCAGACAGCTCTGACCAATCAGAGGAGACAACGTGTTCACATGGTTTGTTGGGACGCATTTTGGTGTTTAGGTTCATGCCTGTGTGAAAACAAACCAAATAATGGGGGAAACACTCCAAGTTAAACAATCTCGGTCTGATTCAGACCAGAGAAACGAACTACCGGTGTGAAAACGGCCAACGTTTACTACGTGATTCATTATGTGTTCCTTCATAGTCTGGATGACTTCAGTATTCATTTACAATGTAGGAGAAAAAAGAAGTGTGAAAAAGTTAGCTACGCTCTGCCTGTGCAGACTATATATAACAAAATACAAATATACATAACATTTTTTTACAAAACCTTGCATTTAAGGCATTATCTTTCTCTGATCCTTCTCCAGCTAACAACATGATCTGACATCTGAGCCAAGCTTCAGAGTCGAGTAATGCTAGCATCTTTAACATGCTAATGCTGTAGCATTCTAAAGCTTCCATAGCTTCAATTAGCTCTGCTATAGAATATAGATTATATAACGAGGACAACCACTTGACTGTTTTCTTTCTGCCAAGATTAGAGAAGTAACTTGGCCCTTTCTCAGGAGCATTAGATGAAGCGAGATAAAGATTAGCTAAGCTTAGCATAGCTATCCAACAGTCAACCTTTCATTCAAGGTATTATCCTTCCTCTGAGCTCAGTACAGCTGCAAACACATAAGAGGCACATCATATTATGCTAAGCTTCTGAGGCATGCTTCTGAAGTAAATAATGCTAGCATCTTTAACATAACACAGAAATGTGCTTTAATGTAATGATTCACAAAGAGACCATATTTACATATTTTCCCACTTATCCCAGATGTATGTAGTCAATCTGCCAAGACAGGTTTGAAGTCTAGATTTTACTTTCATGTAGAACTGGAGCTTAGAGGCAAATGTTGCTAACAAATTTAACTCAATAGTCACCTAAAATAGCCAGTCATCGCAATGCTCACCAAAACTACTGTCAACCCACTCAAAACATGGGCTGCATGGCTACCGCAGCAGGTAGCTGCCCACTGCTCTGGGTATGTGTGTACTCTTTGCCCCCAAGTGTGTGTGTTCACTGCATGGATGGAAAAATTGCAGAACAGAATTTCCATAATGGGATTAACAAAAGTGTTTCTTCTTCTTCATGATGATGATGATGATGATGATGATGATGATGGCAAGCACCTGACTGCTTTCTTTCGGGCAAGATAGGGGAGCTTTGGCAGCTTCTCAGGAGCTTCAATTGAAGGCTGTTAGGCTAGTCAAGCATACAATCAACCTGCCATTAATGCCTGGTCCAGCTGAAATATATTTCTAGAAGCTAAGCTTCTGGGCTACGGCTGAGCCAAATAATGCATGTTTACATTAATAACACAACTGCCTGCTGTATTCTGACTCAATTAGCTTTCCTGTACACTGTAAAATCTGATAAGTTGATCTTACTTAAAGGAATTTGGGAAACCGGTTGCCTTGAAATATTTAAGTAAATATAACTATTATTTTCAAGTTAGGTTTACTTAATGTCTATCATTTAAGTGTACTTAACTGTAATTAAAATGTAACTGTATTTACTCAACTGATTTGAGTTGTTCTGACTTAAAGTAGTGTATAGATGTAAGTAGGGGTGTCCCGATACAGATTTTTCATTTCCGATACGATACCGATATGGCAACCTTGAGGAATGGCCGATACCGATATCTTCCGATAACGATATCAACATAAATTATACACTTTTATTACTTATTTTGTACTGTAAATTAAAAAAGTCTTGAACGAGTGATATTTTTCAAACAGAAAACAATATTCAACAACAGCATGTATGAGAAAAACTGACCCATTTATTATTACCCAATGGGTAACATCAATTATAAACTTAAACAAGAATATTCAACTGAATAAAATTAAAATACATAAATTAGAAGGCACGGACTACTAGCCAACTTGAAAAAACGCTGGTTTACAAGTCCAGATGCTGAAAGGAAAACTGCCAAAAATGCAGAAAAGGTGCTTGTTTATGGCAGTTTTCTGTCACACATTGAGCTGGAGGTTTTTGGGGATCTGGCAACCCTAATCGCAACTCCGTAAACAGAGCTGGTCGTCTATAATTCTTAAGAATAATAATCATATCATAGTTAATTTGACATACAACACACAAGAATATTTTTCTTGTAATATATAAATACAAAGATATAATAAAAGTATTATACTCTTGTAAAAAGACATCGCAACCAGGGTTGCCAGGTTTGTGAAAAATGCATTCACTGGTAAACCTTCCGAGGGAAAAATGCAGGGATTTTTGCACTAAATAGAAAATAAAATGAACAATATAATGATTTAATTTTTATGCTTTTGTTATTGGGTGCTGTAGATTTTATCAATAGATAGACAGATTGGTGGCTTAGTGGTTAGCACGTTCGCCTCTCAGCGCTGGGGTCTTGGGTTCGATTCCCCATCTGAGCGGAGTTTCCATGTTCTCCCCGTGTCTGCGTGGGTTTCCTCCGGGGTCTCCGGTTTCCTCCCACAGTCCAAAAACATGGAGGTCAGGTGAATTGGGTACTCTAAAATTGTCTGTGTGTGTGTGTCACCCAGTGATGGACTGGCGCCCTGTCCTGGGCTTAGTTGAATAGTGTAATGCCCTGCCCTGCGCCCAGTGAGGGGGTAGGGGACTAACCGCGACCCTGATAAGGATTAAGCGGGTGTGATAATGAATGAATGAAATGAATGAATGTCGAGGCCGTAGACCGTAGATAGCACTGGGTGGCGAGGACGGATGATAGGCTGACGTCTATTTTTTTAATGCCATGCGATCTACCTACACTACCTTTGCGATCGACCGGTTTTTATTAACACCCGCCAAAATGATTTAATACCCGCATTTGGCGGGTGTTAATTTAGAACCCTGCCGACATTGCTGCTCTTTTTGGCTACTTTCACGTTAGCACGCTGTTGTTGTGATCACGTGGGGTCTGCATGCTGGATCCATTCGCGGCTGGATATAAACGCTGGAGTGGAGTAAGCAGACTACTGGATTTGACTCCTTATATCGGAGCGCTTTTATCGGAGATTTTTTATGCTGGCCGATAAAATCCGATAATGTTTTTATGGCTGTTATCGGACCTGTATCCGATATCAATATCGGATTGGGACACCCCTAGATGTAAGTTGGCATTTTTAAGTGCTGCCAGCTTATATTACCCAAGTTAACAATTTCACAAGAGTCCAGTTTACTTAATAGAATTTAGGAAACCGATTGCCTTAGAAAAATAAAGTAAGCACAACAGAGCATTACTAGTCAGTAGTACTTTTGGTTTATTTTAAACAAATACCATTCAGAGCACCTCAGCCTATCTAAATACATAAAGTTACCCAAAAATAAAATAAATAAATTACACATTTAAATCAATTAAAACATATTTTTAAAAGAAAGTGTAGGCCTCCACCTGCCCTGGCACCGGATCCCAGAGGAGGGGATATCCTGCACGGCGAATCCTCCTTCGGCAATGCTGGTCCCTTTTGCTGAGATCTTTGGGGATGTTTGCTCAAATAAGTCCTCAGGGGTGATACCCAGATTTTCATTGAGGTATTCAGGGGTGGTTCTCTCCTCTTTCCTCCCGCACGAAGCTGTAGGATCACCCCTGAAAAGTCAATGGATGTAGATATTACACTTGATCTTAGACAAACGACCGAAAAGCGATTAAAACTTACATATTTACATATCTCACATATTTACTGAATTGACGGCAGTTATCACTATTAACAGAACATATGTCCTGGGGAAATGTAATAATGACTTACTGAACCATAGCAAACAAACAATAATTGGTATTAAAGTTGAACTTACATAGCTACAGTTCAGAAGGTCTTCGTCTGATGTGTAGGTCTGGAAAGTTCTCTCGCCCAGCTCCTCCGCGCATGCGCAGTGCAGAACTCGAAAATGTCTAGTGTAGTTTACTGAAGTGTATTTAGTTTTGGAAGGTTTTCATACAAAAGAGAACCTTCCTAAAATTACACAAGTTAAATCACTAGGGGAGTATGAAATAAGTAAACTACACTAGTGTTATGTGAGTAAGTTTTGGTGTTACCTTTTACAGTGAGAAGAAAGATCATTTGACGAGGACAACCACCTGACTGTTTTCTTTCTGGCAAGATAAGCGAAGTCAACTGGCCTCTTTTCAGGATGAAGAGAGATGAAGGCTCTAAGATTAGCTAAGCTTAACATACCCTACGCCAGGCAAGCAGTGAAGCCCCCATTTAAGGTATTCCCTTCCTCAGAGCCTTGGGAAAGTAGAAGCGCCTTTGAAATTGCTCCATTTCCCTCCTCGCTATTGTTAGTGTTGGTATAGTTAGCAAGCTCCCCACGTTGAGCTTAAAGAACATATTAGCCCATTTGGCAGCACCTTTCGCTTGTAGTGCGCGGATGATAGATTTGTGTACCAGGAACGTTTTCAGTAGGAATGAAACCAAACCCAGATACTTTCCAATGTTCTGGATTGTCTTAGATGTTTCTCATTTCATCTCAACATCACTTGCCAGTGGCACTTCACAGAGAAGGCTCCAGTAACAGATGTTGGCTGCATCGGCTCGAGACAGCGATTGGGGAGATGTAATGGTACCCGTTCGATGGCATCAATGATTCAGCTGGGCTTATGAAAAATGCACAGAGACATAAAGGAGAGGTTGAGAGGGTTTTTTTTCTCTTTTTTAGGTTTTTAAAAAACTTTTTTTAGTGCAAACTGTTACATTTAACAATGAGACAGTTTATCTGTCAAATCCTTTTCCTTGAATTTCTAACACGGACAGAAACAAGAGTCTGTGATATATAGATCAGTGTAGTAACACTGGAGCCATTTTACTAGAACAGTGATTCATGAATTCTGATTTATGCACTAAGCTTCTTTGTTTTTGGGCTGTGAAGTCTACTTTTGGCACATAACCCATCCTAGACCACATCTACACTGTTGAAACCTATACATCATTTCAACATGGACACAATATATTACACCAATAATATGCTAAGGCACATTTGTCTTGATGTAATATATTTTATTCATGATGTACACAGGATTCACAATGCATTACATCCTCAGTATAGCATCACATTGTCCCATATAAAGACATAGTGCTTGCATATGTACAATAATACAATCTAATAAGCCCCCGCTCAACCTATTCGATACAAGGCCGATGCTTACGCAAGTCACGCTATTTAGAACGGTCTTGAAGCTCTCACTCTGACGGGGTTCGTGGTTCCACGGGCCACTTGGTTAATAGAGTAATCTTCGAGACATCCTCATGCCTGCGCTTTCATCTCTACTGGACCTCTCTCTCTGGCTCTGCAGATTCAAAGGGAGAGTTAGCAGAATTGCTGGCGCCCAGAGGAGCACACTGTCAGGCTGCATTAACCTCCCCTGGTCAGGAGAGGGCCGAGGTTTTTTGTCTGCACTTTGGAGGTAATGCAGTTCTGGGTACTCTCGGCAATGGAGACAACTTCCACAACGAGAGAGAGAGAGAGAGAGAGAGCAAGAGAAAAAGCATGCGCTAGCCGACAGGAACATATTTCAGTGCTTTAAGTGAAGAGGAAACTCAGCGAAGCGATAGCATGAGGGAGAGAACTTACTCTCCTGTGAGCTATCTCAGCTCAGTGCACAGTGGCCAGCAGTGAACATGGTGCACAGTGAAAGCACCAGTGTCAAATCTACACCTACAGGACTAAAAACATGTACAACCACAGCAACGGTTCAGACTCAGCTCCAGGGAGCCCACATAGCACCTTTCTTCAACAAACCAGGCAACTGTTTTGACCTTGTCATACCGGATGGATGGATGGATGAATGGATGGATGGATCACTCAAAACCAATAATAATTTCACCATGAAAGCATTGAAGCATGCAAATGGTTTTTTGTTATAATTCTGCGCATTACCACTCTTTGTATAAGAACCATTGATGAAACATCTGGATGGATGGATGGATGGATGGATGAATGGATGCATGGATGGATGAATCACTCAACACCAAGAATAATTTCACGATGAAGCATTCAGTAATGTAAATGTTTTTTTAAGTTGTCATAATTCTACGTATTACCACTGTTTTCACAAGAACCACTGAAGAAACATGTGGATGGATGGATGGATGATGGATGGATGGATGACTCATTATCAAGAATAATTTCACCATGTAATCATGCAAACATTTCTTTAAGTTGTCATAATTGTACATATAACCAATATTTTTAAAAGACATTGCAGATACCTGAAAGGATGGATGGGTGGATCTGGTTACACAGTAAGCACACACAAATGTCAGAGGCTGAGATGCAGAATACATATTTAATAGAGTGTTTGTTCATCTGCTACAATATACAGTATGTCTTGGAGATGTTGTTGGTGGACTTTAAGAAGACCTTCGGCAGTCAATCTAGACTAACCCTTCTATGTAATCTTCATTGCTACACCTCAGGGATGTCTATCAGCTGTGTTATTACAATGTTTCCAGTCACTGCCACTGTTGATAATCACTAGACCTGCAGACCTTTCCCAGTATTCTTACAGACATACGTGTGTTACTGGTAATGATGTTTTCCTCACTGGCTCTGGCTACAGGACATTTCTACATTACATCCCTGTCATGACTATGAGCTTTGCAGATAATAATGCACAGTTTAATTTAAATGAAGCTTTGTGGGCATTTATCTTTAGTGAATGTTTTATTTTTTTATTTGTGTCTGAATATCACTGACATACCTTTTTCTACACTTCCTGAAACCTTTCTCCTTCACAAAGTAAATAACAGACAATACCTGCAATCTGGACACCAATTACTCACCCACAATCACAGCCTAGTCGTTTATATGAAATGTCTATGTTACATCTATGCTGGTTATCTACTAGCTGTGCTTCCATGCGAGGTAAGGTTTGGAGACTGGCGTAAACAAGCTCTTTTCTTCAACCTTCTCAAGGAAAAGTCATTCTCCACGCATGATTCGTTCATTGTGTTCAGGAACAGAAGAAATCTCACAGGTGTCAAAGTAACCAAAGAAATATATTCTTATCAGTCTAAAAATATACAAATGAATACCTGTTGTATGTGGTTCAATGATGTACACACATGTTTAAATGGCTCATTTTAAAACACTAAAAATCAGAGGGGTTTTTTTTGCAATTGTTCAAACATTAAGAATGTTGTGCACACAATAAAAAATTTAATTAAGCAGTTTTAGTGTTTTTAAATCCAGATGAATTGGCTATGACTGTACAAAATGTCATGTGGTGCGACCATTTGTATATCATCTACTACATGTACCTTTTGCTCAAATCCAGAACCATTGGAGAACATTTATCTAGACAGAAAGCAAGATAGACTGATACACAGACAAATATACAGTTGTGGAACCATTTGGACACCCCTAGTCAAATTACTAGTGAAAATAAGTAAGACATCAGCTCACTTCTACAGAAAACTGTTACATTTCAGTACTCAGTTTATTTTCTGAATTTAACACATTGATGAACAAACAGTATTTACTTCAGCACTGCACACATCTGAGGCCACAGTGTCAGTAAAGAAAGAGTAACTGCAGATGTTTATGCAGAAATATAAAATACAAAAAAATAGATAGATAGATAGATAGATAGATAGATAGATAGATAGATAGATAGATAGATAGATAGAGAAATAAAAACAGACAGACAGAAAAAAACAGACAGACAGACAGAGAAAGAAGGAAAAACAGACAGATAAAAATAGAAAAACAGACAGATAGACAAAGAAAGAAAGGAAAACAGATAGATAGATAGATAGATAGATAGATAGATAGATAGATAGATAGATAGATAGATAGATAGACAGAAAAACAGACTGACAGACAGACAGAGAAATAAAAATAGACAGAGAAGGAAATAAAAACAGACAGAGAAAGAAAGAAAAACAGACAGACAGACAGATAGATAGATAGATAGATAGATAGAAAAACAGACAGACTGACAGACAGACAGAGAAATAAAAATAGACAGAGAAAGAAAGAAAAACAGACAGAGAAAGAAAGAAAAACAGACAGATAGATAGATAGATAGAGAAATAAAAACAGACAGACAGAAAAAAACAGACAGACAGACAGAGAAAGAAAGAAAAACAGACAGATAAAAATAGAAAAACAGACAGATAGACAAAGAAAGAAAGAAAAACAGATAGATAGATAGATAGATAGATAGATAGATAGATAGATAGATAGATAGATAGATAGATAGATAGATAGATAGATAAACAGACAGACTGACAGACAGACAGAGAAATAAAAACAGACAGAGAAAGAAAAAACAGACAGACAGATAAAAAAAACTGACAGACAGACAGATAAAAAAACAGACAGACAGATAAAAAAACTGACAGACAGACATAAAAAAACAGACAGACAGATAAAAAAACTGACAGACAGACATAAAAAAACAGACAGACAGATAAAAAAACTGACAGACAGACAGATAAAAAAAACTGACAGACAGACAGATAAAAAACAGACAAACAGATAAAAAAAACTGACAGACAGACAGATAAAAAAAC
The DNA here is from genome assembly GCA_036984385.1 of Crenuchus spilurus. Classification (NCBI taxonomy): domain Eukaryota; kingdom Metazoa; phylum Chordata; class Actinopteri; order Characiformes; family Crenuchidae; genus Crenuchus; species Crenuchus spilurus. The sequence goes on along the minus strand of BRDA01027567.1, from coordinate 1,105 downwards.
AGACAGACAGACAGATAAAAAAACAGACAGACAGATAGATGAGATGTACAGATAAATAGACAGATCTCAGTCAGTGGTGTATGAATTATGCCAGCGTCCTACTTTCTAAAGGTTGTAATTAATGTAATGCCCCTCTCTCCCTCTCTCCCTCCCTCCCTCGCCCAGTGCTGTTTTCACCCAGCCAGCCGGAGGATCCTGTTAGCTCTGAGCTAATCCAGATCAGAGTGGCACACGGCCCAGATCCTCCGGCTGCACAAACGGGGAGATTAGCACTGCAGGCCGGGGCTGGGATGACTTACTGCCTTTCACACACACACACACACACACACACACACACACACACACACACACACACACACAGAGCTCTCTGGACAGAAAAACAGCCCATGTCATCAGAGCGGCCTGCACATTCACAGCAAACACTCCAGCTTTAATTATTTAGTGCAGGTACACTGTCTGTTTTATTTTAACGACTTGACATTTTCTGCAGCTTAGAACTTTCCCTTCTTCATGTTTTATTCAGGAGAGCTGTGTGGCTTTGTGGGATACTGGAACAGTGTGTGTGGCTGAGGTCACCTCTCTAAATGCATCCTCTGTACTTTTCACTGTGGACGTATCTCTGTTTAAAACCACACGTTTAGGCCGGCTGTAGTGTAGACACACACTTTATTATTTTAACTTGGCCGTGACATTTAATCAGCTGTGACGAACCTGCTCTCACCTGCAATTCATCTCCTCCATCTTATCTCTGCTCTTCATGCATCTCTCCGCTTTCCTCTCTTCATTTATACGAGAAACTCGCTGGTAGACTTTATTGTGAGCATCAGAAACAAGTAAGCATAGAAATGCAAATGCTTCATCACATCAGTCTGTCACACACACACACACACTCTCTTTTATCCTCACTATCTCTGCTCCTCACTCTCTTTTCTACTTATCCACCCAGCTCTCCTTTCTCATCTCTCATTTTCTCATCTTATCTCTCTTTCTCTCTCTCTTTTCTCCTCACTCATCTCGCTCCCTTTCTCTGTTTGTGTTCTCAGTCACCTCTCACTTCTTCTTTCATTTCTCCTCACTCATCTCACTCTCTCTCATCTTTCTCTTT
>BRDA01027566.1:7500-13007 GCA_036984385.1 Crenuchus spilurus | reverse complement strand
AACACACTATAGTTGTTACACAAAGTGTAAAGGTAAAAAAAAAAAATATATATATATATATATATATATATATATATATATATAAAATCTTAATTTTAGATGTCAAAAAGGATTTGCGGCTCCCAGTGTTTTCTTTTTTGTGGAAATCGGTCCAAATGGCTCTTTGAGTGTTAAAGGTTGCCGACCCCTGCCCTAACTGCTCCCCGGGTCGCCGGTGGATAAGGGCTGCACACCGCTTTAGGCACAAATTCTCACAGCCTAGTGTGTTTACTAGTGTGTGTGTGTGTTTCACTGCACAAATGGGTTAAATGCGGAGGTCAAATTCCATTGTGTGAAAAATCACATTGGCTAATTGGTTCATCTAAATCTTATTCTTAAAGTCTTTCAGTTCTTCTTTAGGGATTTTTTACTCATTATTCCTTTCTAAAGTCTTCTAGTTTTCTTCTGATGACTCTTTCCATGAAGGTCATATTTGTACAGGTGTCACTGCACAGCAACACAGTTCTCCACCACATAAGAGGTTGCAAGATCTTCATCAGTCATTTACAGTCAGAAAGGGATTCTGATTACGCTTTCTAGCCACCTCATGAGTTTTCCTAAAGTTTTTTTGGGATTCCAGACCTCAACTTCATCACTACTGCTTCTGTTTAACGTTTTTTAACAACACAACAAATGGCAGTAATGGCAGCAAATTAACATGACTAAAAATTCAAGGAAGATCCAAAGCCGTAATCCAACATACAATCCAAAGTCAATAACATGGACTGGAGGGATGATCAAGAGAGAAGTCACAGAGTCACAGGGCTTTTTTTTAACACTTTTTATGAATAAAACATAACCTTAACAAGTGGATTAAGGTCTGGAACCTTGGTACAAGGTTTTCCGAATTAACTGTATGTGCTCAGTACAAGGGGTGGACAATTATGATCATAATCATAATAAAGTAAATCTTAATACACTTTCTTTAATATTGTGAATTATGTCTTCTAACGTTCACAAAGAATAGAAAAGCTGGATATTGTCAAAAAGTAATGTTTACATTGAAATATGACCGTCTCAAGTATTAAAGTATGCAAAAGTTTTAATTCCCCCGATTTACAGAATGTAGTATTTTGGAAAAAAAGCTTTTGCACGTGTCATATTGTATACTGTTTTGAGTGTTAGAATCAGTAAATCAACAATATAATTTACTAAAACATGCAGAAGTGTGTTCTCTGTAGAAGATATGCTAATTTAGAAAATCAATAAAACATGCCGTTTAACCAGGGGTATCCAAATATTTGCATAAGGCTGTATTTCTTCCCACACTTATTAGAAATTCACATTTCCATTCCTGTGCTAGGTGATGTTCTCCAGTTGTTCAGTGTTATAAGACTGCAGAGTGCTCTCTGTGACTTAGTGAATGAGTGAGTGGAGAGTGAAAGGCAGATAGACAAAAGGAGTGAAAGTGAGGGAGAGTTCGGCCGCCTCTGTAGCGGCGTGTGGGGGGCAGGTCAGGTTTGCGGGCTGTTCGGCTCTCTCTCAATGACGGCTGACTGAAAAGCTCTGGAGCCTGGGCTTTAACAGCACACAAGGCTAATGAAGGAGTGAGCTTTGCTTTAGTGTTTTTCTCTCTCTCTCTCTCTCTCTCTCTTTCTCAGTGTTCCTAGGTGTTTTTTTAGGTCTGTATATACTGTGTGAGGTGAGATTTTCTCAGGTAACTCATTGCTCACTGTGTTGCTCCCCGTGAGCCTGTGAAGAAGTGATGGAGCACATATGCTAAATGGTAACTAAGCTGAGCCTCTCTCTGGAGGAGAGGAGAGGTGGGTAGGTATATTTGTCAGCGGAGAAGTCCATTTGCTGAATTTTATTGTCCCCAGTATACCTCGCATGCATGCACTCACACACACACACACACACACACACACATACGCACAGTCCCAAGATCCCACTGCTCACAACAGTTCTGCATAGAGTGCTCCAGAACTGTCATTTCAGGACACACACACACACACACACACCATACATATGCACAAGTTGGGACTGAAGGGGATGATGATGGGCCTTTTCTCCCTCCACTCCCTCCACCTTCCCCTCCCTTCAGGCCTCTACTGTTAAATACCATGTGTCCCCTTAACTCCATCATGCATTGTTTAATTGAGTTAGTGTTCATTGCCACTTCTCCACTTTAGAGCCGGTTAACATTTGTTTGGATGTCTAATGAATGAGCTCAGGGGCACTTTAACAAAACCTCTCAAGAGGCCTGCAGGTGCATCTCTCAATTTAGCCACAAACCTGGGCAAACTTTTTCTTCCTCGGACTGATTAAGGAATGTTTCAGCCAAAAAATAGCACAGATTTAGTGAGACGTGTCCAAATTGGGTTTGTTTGTTTGAGAACCAAACCTATGAGGCTCTAACGTCCATCCAGGTCTTAATTAAGTCACACATTTGCTACTACACTGACTACAGACTCACAGCTTCTGTACAACTAAAGTAGCAACATCTGGACTTAAATTCCTTTAATGGGACTATAAGAACAATTTAAATGAGATTTAAAATCCTTTATGATATATGATTATATATATATATATATATATATATATACACACGTTATAAGTAAAGGTCAGCAGACTAACACGCTGTCACTATTATCTGAGGATCACGAGTTTGAATCCCGATCATGCTGCAATGCCATCTGCCCAAGAGAGCAAATTTGGCTGTGATGTCTGTAAGATGGCACTCTCTCCCCAGCACTGTTAAGTGATGTCAGCTGGCTCAGGCGTCTGCCAGGCAATCCATCAGAACTAGGGATCCTGCACTTTCCTCCGAGTGCGTTCGCTACCCGGTGTCAAAGTATTGGCAGCAGTTTGAAAAGAGGCAGAGCTTGACGTCACATTCATCAGAGGAGGCCTGTGTTAGTCTGCACTCTCCTAGAGTCAGGAACATTACAAGTGATGAGGAGAGTCAACAAAAGGGGCGGGTCGATTGGCTACCAAACACATATATAAGAGTTTGTTCGATTTTTGTCATTTTTCAGTTTCTGACATAATTTTTGAAAATTTGAAAATGCCTGTTGCTTTTTACATTTTGTGAATATTTCATGATGACTGGATAAAATAAAAATGGCCCAAAATGATTTAGAAGCATGTCTGATTCCATTGACTTCCATTAACAGCAAATTCTTCTCTAAAAGGTATCATTTTGGATGTTTTTGCAAATAATCTTATCAAGTGGACTTCAGGGGGGAAAACATATTACATGAGACCCCATTTAAACTGAAGTGGAGCATTGTGTTAAGACAAAGACATAATTGAGACGTACATCATGTGCTCCCCTACATTACTGATACATGCTGTAAAAGTCCTTGAACATTTGTTAGAAATCTCTCTCTCTCTCTCTCATGTTCCTGGTGTGTAGAGAGAGCAGAGAATGCTGTCTTAACTGAGAAAAGCTCAGTGGGGTCTCTGGAGCTGGCTGAGCATCTGTTCCTGCTCTCACTCCAAGCAGTGCTCTACGACCCGTGTGATACAGCCTTCCGTAATTGTCTTTAATGATGTAGAGCTGCAGCCTCTTACCTACACACATGCTTACACACATACACACACGCACACACTACCTTTCCTACACTCTTAACACACCCTCCTGACACTTGTGCCCTGCAGGAGGGCTCCACTTACTGGCCTACTTCTTACTTCACTATTCTTCACAGACCTTACATGAAGGATGAAGTGAGTGTATGTGTGTACATGAGTGTATTTGTTGGGGATGTCACGATAGCAGAATGTTAAATTTGGTACAGAACTCAAAGGCAGATCAGAATTGTGCTTAATAATAATAATAATAATAATAATAATAATAGTATTACTACTACTACTGCTACTTATTATTATTATTATTATTATTATTATTATTATTATTATTATTATAACAGTACTACTAATACTACAACTACTACTATTATTATTACTACTACTACTAATACTAATACTACTACTACTACTACTACTACTACTACTACTAATAATAATAATAATAATAATAATAATAATAATAATAATAATAAATACTACTACTACTACTAATTATTATTATTAATAATAACAACAACAACAACAACAACAACAACACTACTACTACTACTACTACTACTACTACTACTACTACTACTACTACTACTACTACTAATAATAATAATAATAATAAATACTACTACTACTACTAATTATTATTATTAATAACAACAACAACAACAACAACACTACTACTACTACTACTACTACTACTACTACTACTAATAATAATAATAATAATAATAATAATAATAATAATAATAATAATGTCCTGAGTGTCTCAGCGGACTAAGGCCCTGTCACTATGATCTGATGATTGTGACTTTGAATTGCCATCGGTTGCCAATGGTGGGTAAGATGGCATTCTCTTGATGGCTCTACTAAGTAATGTCAGCTCGCTCAGGCATCTGCCAGGTGATCCATCAGCACTGGGGATCTTGTTCTTTCCTCCGAGTGCGTTGGCTGCTGGCGGCGATATTTGGGCAGCAGTTGGAAAAGAGGTGGAGCTTGACTTCACCTGCATCAGAGGAGGCCTGTGTTAGTCTGTACCCTCCTAAAGTCAGAGACATTACAAGTGATAGGGAGAGTTTATATGTTTATTTGAAAGATCATTTAATGATAACAAATTAGAAAATAAATTGATGTGTTACCAAGAGCCACCAGCTTTGAAAGGAAAGGACAGTTTGACAGACATGAAGGAAAGACATTGCCACCAATGTGATGTGTAATCTTAGATTATAGTCTGAATTAAAAATCTTGTATAAAATACTTTTTAATATAATATAAAATTTAAATATAGAGCTAAAATATCATTAATATGTTTTTATTAATTAATAAAAGATTTCGTGTGAATGCCTCCACTTTACCAGGCTTGAAATGTTGGCCTCGGTTGAGCACATTTTATCTCTGCTATCTCCTCATTCCAGCTCAAATCAAAGAATAACTGAAGTACACAACAAGGCCTCTTTATTGCCACAACCGTGTTGGAGTAAAGCAAGCAGAAGCTCTGTGGAAATGATTAAAGCTGGAGCCCCGATGCCTGCGTTCCTCAAGCAGTGCCAAAAATATCAGCCTATGCAGACTGTGGACTAGTTTTTTTGGCCCACCTGTCGGCCATTCCACTATGTCTGTCTGTCTGTCTGTATTTATTTCTTTGTGTACCGTCTGCATTGTAGATTAATACTAAAGTCATTTAAACTATGAAGAAATACATCTGTAATTATTTAGTAAACAAAACAATGTTAAACAAACCAGAATATGTTTATATTTTACATTATTCAAAGTAGGCACCTCTTGCTTAGATGCAGCTTTCTTGGCATTTTCTCAGTCAGCTTTATGAGGTAGTCACCTGGAATGGCTTTCATTTAACAGCTGTGTCTTGTCAAGACTTCATGACTTGCATTTCTTGCTTCTTAATGTGTTTTAGACATCAGTTCTGTGTCTACTTTGAAGAATCT
>BRDA01027566.1:0-2500 GCA_036984385.1 Crenuchus spilurus | reverse complement strand
CTGGAGTCCATGGGCCAGGATGACCTCACAGTAGGTCCTACAGAGCCCTGAGCACCTTTAAACTCAATTAAAGGAGTTCCTTTTTTTGCCAATCTCTTTCCATATCTTCCACTTTCTGTCTCACTCACTAAGAGTCTCACGGCCTATTCAAAGACATTATTGGCTCTCTCTCAGCACCCCAGACTGCCAGTTGTGGGAGTGAGATGTACAAATGGCTATGTCTGATGTGCCTATTTATGTTAATGTCTATAAGTTAAGAGCCTCTCCTTGTAGGCTGGTTTCAATAGCACTCACCCTGTCTGACATAAGTTCATTTACATTATACCTGTGCTACATTACTGTTACGTAAGCTAATAGGCATTAGCAACACGACTTGCCTTTTTGGATGCTTCATGCCAGGGACTTTCACATTCCACTCCTTCTTTCATCTCAGAGTAAAGCAGAATAATAGAAAGAAAGAAAGGAATGATTAGAGGCAAGATGCCTGCCAACTTGTGAAAGAGCCACATTAATGTTATGTTAGTGTAACGTTGTGGTATAGCCTTCCTCCTTCAAGTTGTTAGCTTTCTTTGAGTTAGAGAGAGAGAGAGAGAGAGAGAGAGAGAGAGAGAGAGAGAAGTGCTCCACTCGACTGTGGAAGGAAGCCTGCAGGGGTTTTGGCTCATGCACAGGCCATCCAGCATACAGAGCAGAATAGCATTAACCTCTCCTCCCTTGGGCCTTAACTGGAGAGGAAGAAAAAAAAAGAACATAATAAAAAGAAGAAGAAGAAAAATGGGTGCATCACATGGAGGTGCGAACAGACTCCTAATTCCGCTCACCTTCACAATGAAACACATGTGGGTGGGGGTGTGTGTCTGTGAATACCATGAGCAACAACAAATCAGATAAATTAAAGCTAACAATGACCAGACAGAGAAAAGGAGAGTAAGTGAGGCAGCTTGCCTCTCTTTTCTGTCTCTAACCTTCAAATATCACCATTTATTTGCTGAAGCTTGTGTGAAGTGTCACAGTGTGAAATAAGAAACATGGGATTTGAATCCATTCTCTATTGTCTCAGAACAAAGTAAACACAGGGATCTGGGGGTTGCTGGTAAAGGGGGCTGGGCTGAAATTTGTCCCGCAAACATCTAATTCAGCACAGCAGGACTGAACATGAGTTTAGATGCTTAAAGCGTAATTTTCTAAACTTTGAAGCAAATTCTAAACAAAATTATTATTATTATTATTATTATTATTATTATTATTATTATTATTATTATTATTATTATTAACAGTGTTATTATTATTAACAGTGTTGTTGTTGTTGTTGTTGTTGTTATTATTATTATTAACATTATTGTTATTATTATTGTTATTATTATTAATATTTATTTTAATTAAAATATTTAAATTTGTTATAAAACTTAATTTAAGTTACAATTTCAAATTTGAGTTGGCAAATTCTCATTACCCTTTCCCAGTATCTCATGTATGTCTGCCTATCTCCCCAGATAGATACCGTATTTTCCGGACTATAAGTCGCGGTTTTTTTCATAGTTTGGCCGGGGGTGCGACTTATACTCTGGAGCGACTTATGTATGAAATTATTAATACTGTGGCGACCCAGACGGCTCGCGAATAACTCCTCGAGAAGCCATTTATAGACGTGTGTTTTTATTAGTCAATCTCCAGCAATACAACACAGCAAAGAGAATCAGACTAACATTCACGCTCTCACTCACACAGTTATGCATCTGATCTACCCCCCACACCAACGGTGACTATCCTAAACTACACAAGCACTCACACATGCACACATGTATTCATACAACACAGAACACCTAAAGCTTTTACCCCTACATGAACCCACAGAACAGTTACACTAACCCTCCCAAACCACCCCCAAAGACCCCTGGGAATTTGCAAAACGGCAAGTTGCCTATGGTAATGGGAGGCCCCCTAGCATGCCACAATACATTATTACCGGTATATCATTTTACATGTTATTTTCACACTAAACCGCAAGAGGGCGCTCCAGGCCCATGTTGATAATTTCAACATTGCAATGACTTTTAAAAACAACTGGAAAACATGGGTAGGGGAAATGAGGTCACCATCATGCTTCCCATCGCTGTATTCCTGGTAAAATGCATCTAGCACTGGAAGCGCGGATGCAACGAAATTTCTCGTCAGGGGAAAATCCCCAGCTTGGCCCGCCACCCTGCTGGGAGACGATGAGCTTCCTATTGATACGCCAATTACATGATAAACTCTTCTGTGCAAAGTGAGGGAAGCCAGTTTCACAGAAAGACACTCGGAATGCTATATTATATTTTAAAATCAAACGAAGAACACAGAGAATATTTATTTATTTATTTATATTAGATCGTTTGAGATTTATTTATGCATTGCAGTCTCCAGCGCAAAGTGAGGGAAATATCTCAGAAATTCAGGCCACACAAACACTCAAAATACTATATTCTATTTTAAAATCAAACGAAGAACACAGAGAAATTTA
>BRDA01027565.1:0-13179 GCA_036984385.1 Crenuchus spilurus | reverse complement strand
TCAGGTAAATTGGGTACTCTAAAATTGTCTGTGTGTGTGTGTGTGTGTGCGTGCATGCGTGTGTGTGTGTCACCCAGCGATGGACTGGTGCCCCGTCCTGGGCTTAGTTGACTAATGTAATGCCCTGCCCTGCGCCCAGTGAGGGGGTAGGGGACTAACCGCAACCCTGATAAGGATTAAGCGGGTGTGATAATGAATGAATGTGTGTTGTGTCCTGTGGACTATAGAGAAGAGAGACTACCCAGCTTGTTATTAGTTCACAGTTCAAAAGTCTGTATCTCTGATAGTAATTGTTCTGATTTAGATGACAATCAAAACACATTTAATGACCAATTTATGCAGAAATCCAAGTAATCCCAAAGGATTCACATCCTCACATTTCTGCACATATTATATCTTTTCAGGGGACAACACTGTAGAAATCTAATGTGGATATAACTTAATCTATATCAGAAAAGATGTCCAAATAGCTGGTAACACAAGTGAGTACATCTCACAGTGAACATGTCTAAATTGTACCCAATTGTGTTGTTTTCCCTCCCTGGTGTCATGATACTCGTTAGAGTTACAAGGCTTCAGGTGTGAATGGGCAGTAGGGCTGTTAAATTTGGTGCCTTATGTACTTATGTAATTCGGTCATACTTGCCACTGGATAGTCAACATGGCATCTCATGGCAAAGAACTCTCTGAGGATGTGAGAAATAGAATTGTTGATCTCCACAAAGATGTAGACTACACTATAAGAAGATTGCTATCACCCTGAAACTGAACTACAACATGGTGGCCAAGATCATACAGTGGTTTTCCAGGATGGTTTCCACTCAGATCACGCCTCGCCAGGGTCCCCAAGGAATTTGAGTCCACATGTTCATCATCATATCCAGAGGTTGGCTTCCAAACAGAGATGCATTGCTGCAGAGGTTGATCTGGTGTACATGGTCGTCATCCCAGAAGGAAGCCTCTTCTGAACCTGATGCACAAGAAAGCCCATAAACAGTTTCAAGCAGTTGAAGAGCATTACTGGAACCATGTCCTGTGGTCTAACGAGACCAAGATAAATTTGTATGGCTCAGATGGAAACCACAATCAATTTATTATACTAATAATATCATAAATTACATTTCAATAAAGTAATGTAAAAGGATAAGTATAGCTTTAGTAGAACTTTTCACAAAATGTTCAGGCAATGAAGGAACAGATTCTGTATTCAAAATATTCTGTGACACTATATTACGTTACAGATGTTGAGATATGCCAAACCACATTAGGCGTGTTTCAGAACTTCCTCCAGCCACATATCCTTCCTATGAATTAAGCATTAAGCAAAGTGTAGTCAGAGTGCAACATGGATGCCTCTGCTGCCGAATCCTCAGTGCTCGGTCCAGATAGGTAAAATACATTTTGTTTGGGTTATTTATGCAGATATGTAAGGTATATTCTTAACAGTTTATGTTAAAAGTAAATAAATAAACATTGATTAGCAAGAATACAATTTTAGAAGTCTTAGAAATGCTATGTACATGGTTCCAAATATGATTTTTTGAAGATATCTCTCTCTCTTTGTATATATAAATATTGAATTGCTTGCAAAGTTGCATGTTCTTCTACCTTTGTTCTTCACTTGTAAGTCTTTTTGCTCCTACCCTAATTGTGATCTCTATCTATCTATCCATCTATCTATCTATCTATCTATCTATCTATCTATCTATCTATCTATCTATCTATCTATCTATCTATCTATCTAGTCTGGTTGAGCAGGAGTTTATAGAAGTCTCAGTGGTGAACGAAGATCCACAGGAGAGTGAAAGAGAAGAGCAAACCTTAACCCATCTGGTTGAGCAGGAGTTTTTAGAAGGCTCAGTTTTGAATGAAGATCCACAGGAGAGTGAGAGAGAAGTGCAACCCTTGACCCATCTGGTTGAGCAGGAGTTTTTAGAAGGTTCAGGGGTGAATGAAGATCCACAGGAGAGCGAGAGAGAAGAGCAACCCTTGACCCATCATGGGGTATATCAGCTACAATTGTTTATGAAGACAGCTGTGTATTGATTAACATTTTTAATCTGCAACTGATTTAAATATAAAACTATAACCCATGCACCTTAGTCTAAACCTTATCAAACATGAGATTATGTGCATTACACCTCTCCTTATAGCAGGTATTGTTGTTCAAGGTAGAAGAGCAGAGAGTGCAGGAGGAAAATGCAGAGGTGAGAGTGGAGGATGAAACAGAACAGGAAAGACTAAAGAAGATGAGAGAGGAGGAGAGAGAGAGGAAGAGGAGAGGAGTGGCAGAAAGGATGAAGAGGCTGAGTTTATCCAGTAATGATACAGATGAACCATTTAGCCCTCTCAGTCCAACTCTCATGGTAAATACTGCACCACAACACACTGCGGAAGCACATACAATTTATGTAAAGACATAATCGAGAATGATAAGACTGTTTTGTGAAAAGTTCATTATTCATCAAATGTTATGCAATGCAGCGCTTAGTTGTTAGAGGTTACACCAACAAGCATTTGGGTTGCAGCAACTGATGATTTGTAATGCCATTGTATTGCAACAGTCGGTGTGCCAAGCTTCAAAAATTTTCATTTCAATGTTCCCTGATGAGGAACCCATGCATTAGTTGCATCACATGAGTTCACGGTATCACCTTTCCAATGTGTAGATGATTCAGAAATGATAGAAATATAGTTCATAGCATAAGGTTTAAATAAAGAAAGCGGACCACAGACAGTGATTTATCATCAGATTAATCAGAACTGATCAGCTTTAGCATTATAATCATTAGGGTTGGTACCATAAAGCATTTTCGAGCATGTTACGAGTAAAACTCGTCAATATCCATGCTCGTGCTGAAGGAAAATCTTCATTGGTTAACTGACAGTCTTCACGATCTGTGATTGGCCAGTCACACAGAGCGCCCGCCCCTCCCTACAGAGACACGTCCCTGCAGCCAGAGCTGTGCTGCACTCTCGTATACGCCCGCACACACACACATACCTTAATCAACATTGTTTAACTTTCTGTTTAAAAAAAATGCAAAGAACATTAGGTAGTGAAAAATAAATAAATAATTGAAAGAAAGAAAAAAATCAGTTTGATCATAAAATGTACAAAAATAAAATAAAAAAAGGAAGTTGTGTCGAGTATGACAACTCTTGTTCATGCATACTTAGTAGTTCATAATTTTGTACTGCATGAGTTGTATTCATTCATGCACTTCATTTTCTGAGTTTATAAAAAACTTGTTTTGTAAATACTTCTCTTATTTTTGTGATAAAAAAAATCAATTTTAAGGCTGTTATGTAAATAGTTTTCAAATAAACAATACATAAGACCCAAACACTTCCGGCTAAACCACGCCCAATTCCGGTTTAGGCCTCGCCCACTCCGAGTACAGATACGGATACAGATCATTTAGATGGTTTAACACAATGATCTGTAATATAGATCATTGGTTTAACAGATACAGTTACAGATAGTTTTGTACTCGTGTTCATTTTTACTGCTAATACACTCTCTTTCAGTAAATGAGCAAACATTTTGGCTTTTGAGAGAAGGCCACTAGCCTACACACACAAACATGATGCCACTATTTCAGTTCCCTGTGTGGTCAGCCTGTGCTGAGGTGTTGAGTGTGTATAATAGTTTCTGTCCTTGTCTGCATACTTCTGTGTGTACGCATATGTCTTTGCTGTGTGCATGTGTGTGTTTGTGTGTGCTTGCTAATTTCAGACTGAGGATGTAGAGGGGCTGACAGAGGAATATATGTGCTCGGTGAGTCATTGACTAGCTGTGCTCTGTGTGTAAGGCCAAGTAAAAAAAAAAGAATTGGTGATCATCCCCGCCTGACCCTCTAAAAAGCACCCAACCTTTTTTTTTTTTTTTTTTTTACACAAAAAAACGCGCCAAACACCCTAGTCTGGCCTAGAATCATTCAAATTTCGCATGCTTCCAATGACATGATCCCAAATCAATTCTGCACATGTGCAGTACACTTCCTAGTGGCTGTCAATACGAATGACCGGTCGTTTTTGTGTCTTCTGGGGAGATGTTCTGTACTTCAGTTGAATTTGTAAATCACTCAAGCAGAACATGATCTATGTTTAACATGGTTTATTTAAGTTTTCAACATCATTTTAATATTTGCTACATACTGTAGTGTTGGAGAAGAGAATAAAGAAATAAGATTAAACATTTACTTACTGAATGCTCTTTTACTGCTCTTTTAGTAAAGAAGGAAAGTGCAGCAGCAAACACTCACTGCTTTACAACATGAAAGTACGACCAGACTAACTAAATGGACTAAAACACACATTAACGGTAACTAACTAAAACACTAAAATTACTCATAGAGACTAGACTACAACTAACAATCATTACACATACAAAAATCCCCTCTTAAAGACCCCAAATAATTACAAAATAGACCCCATAAACACATGAGAACTTTATGCAAATACCGTACGACACGTAGCCATCTGATTGGCCGACACCCCCAAGAGCCGCCACAATACTTTTCTACCATCAAAAAAAAAAAAAAAAAAAACACCTCCACCCCGACCCAAAATTTTGGTGAAAAAGGATGATCACCAATTTTTTTTTTTTACTTGGCCTAAGTTAGAGGGTGATCGATATCTAAAATAATTTGTACATTTGCTAGCTAATAATATATATATATCGATCAGGCCCTACTCTATTGTTATTGTATGTCTGCATGCTGAGGCTGGAGTTACACTCACACAATAGATATGTTAATAACTCAATGCGTGTCTAACACATTGTTATTGTCCATCCACAGATCTCTGAGAGGACTGAATCTCTGAATCGATCTGTTAAGAGAAGGTGAGAGTTTAATTCTGATTTATGTAAATTAACCAAAACAGTAATAGGACAGAATCAGTATGTTCTAAACAAAGTCAAAAACATGCATAGTGTAGACCTTGTGTTGTTTTCCATATTCATGGGTTGCAGCTGACAATGAAGCTGCCGCCATAGTTGGTACCTACTGTCTGAGTCATGCTTTCAATACACTGAGCTGTGGGGTGTGACAACAACAAAAGGGATAAAAGATTATCATTTTATAGACTTTCCAAAACACAGACTGGAGGGGAAAATGGCTTGCCAAGAACAAATGGGCAAACTGGGCACCAACTGAAAGCAGTCGACTTTTCAGTGCACGTTTTATCTCCATTGAGCAACTCTTGGTTAAAAACGAAGTTAGCATTAACTAAGCTAATTAGGTTAGCTAGTTGGATAGCTAGCTTGTTTGCTGTGTGAATTTACTTGCTTTTGCTAGTCAAACTGTTTAATAAGATGTGTCAGCAGACTGTTGTATTATTAGATTTGTGCTAAATTACTTTTAGGGTTGACAATTTACAACCAACTTTTCTTTAGAAGTCTAAAGCTCAAAATAAACGCTGTGATACATTACAATGTGTTGTTTAGTCATGTAGCTTAGCTTTGACAAGGAATGTGTTTTTTGTTTCAGATGGCATGTTATAAGCTCTGTTATCCATACTACCCTGTTGGGAAGTATTTGTGTGTATATGTGCTTTTGTAAGCTTGTAAATAAAACAAAAGTATATAAATACGACAGGTTTGGCGAGGCCTGTGGTTGAAAATGCTCAGGTGATAATAAATGTGTTGTATCCAACTGAAGATTTTTTTTCCGAGTGTTGTTTCTGCTGAGTTCAAGTTCGAATTTTGCTCTATTGTTTTTGTTGCACAGGGTACTTAACATGGTGGTGACAACAAAACCACGTGACTGCAAAGCATGAATAGACTTTTCTGCTCCTCAGTATTACAACTCTTACTATCTGATGGTGTAATGTAGTGTTGTAGTACTCGAGATCGGTCTTGGTCTTGTCACGGTCTCGACCACTAAATGACTCGGTCTTGGTCTTGGACTCGACTCCACAAAATCTTGATCTTGTCTCGGTCTCGGTCCCCTGTGGTCTCAGGAAGGTCTTGGGCTCGGACAGTGCGGTCTTGACTACAACGCTAGTGTAATGTCTTAGTCTCTCTGAAAATATTCTAAGCATTTTAAGGTCTAGTGTAGAAGTGATGTGACTTTTTAATTGACATTTGTATGACATGAGAGCAAAAAATATTTTACTTAATATAGATTTCCTCTTAACACTTCTGTGTCTACTTTTTTTTAAATAGCAACAGCTTTCAGAAGGCTAAGACTTCTATGTTCATCTCCAAGATTGACAATCGACTGGAACAGTACAATCAGGCAGTTGAGGTAAGCTACTCTAGAGTATTCAGATTGAACTTTCCCTTCTGGGGCCAGATTCAAAAGCATCTGCTCATAATTCTGAATCTAATTCACCCATAATTATTACTGCTTAGTTATTACTGCTAAGTTTGTCCTTACATTTGTTGATAAATATGATTGTAGTTTAAATTCTTAAATTTTAAATAACTGTGGAATTTAATTAGATTGCATTAGAAAAAAAATGCTGCCAATATTTTATTTCACACAAACGTTAGCAAATGTATAAATATGCTCTTGAGCATGTGTAGATTCTCTTCTTATCAAAAAAAACTCTGAATCAAATTTATTAGTTAAATAGGTTGATACAAAGAATTTGATTCCAGCCATTAATGTCTCTCTAGTATTGTATAAAATTATACAAATAATGTACATATCATTTACATACAATATACAGTATATAGTAGTACAGTATACATAGCATACAAGTATTTAGATAGTGAGCCTAAAATTACAGAATGCAAAATACAAACATATAGATTGACATACAGATTAAATTAAAGACAGGTAATGGGCATGGTAGTGCAAACAAACAGCAGCAGTGTACAACAAGTGAATGAATTATGGTGTACAGTGTTAGGATGAATGTTCTGTCAGTTGGAAAAGGATGGGTCCAGGGTAAAAGGAATCAGTAATGAACATTTTCTAGTCTTTGTGGAGTACAAGTCCCTAATAGAAGATGGAGTTGAAGTTGGACTTTCACTTTAGGTCTTGGAAAATGGTAGTTCCCAGAGATCTGAAGGTCCCCATAGTCGACACAGGACTGTTTGAGATTGTGAGGGGCAGCAGTGCTGAGGGGTGTCTCATAAAGTCCAATATCAACTTCAGAGTCTTGAGCATTCAACTCCAAGTTGTTCTGAATGCAACAAAGGGCCAGCCATTCTACCTCCAGCTAGTATGCACACTCGTCAGCTTCAAAGATAAGTCTGATGACTGTAGTGTTGCCTGCAAACTTTAGAGGTTTACCAGATGGGTCTCTAGAGGTGCAGTCACTGCTTTTGATAGAGATGGGTAATGGAGAGAGTATGCATCCTTGAGTGTGCACTGGATTTCATTTCCCTCAGCGGCACACTCCATTTACCCACACTCAACCACACACACCAGTCAGAAGCAGCAGTCAGTCACACACAGGGTACTCTCAACCAGAAGCCTAGAGAGCTCACCCAGGACAGAATGCCAACCATATCTCCATACATACATACATTCATACACACACCAGAGTAATTTTTTTGAGTAGTAGAGTCTCCATGTTTTTGGACTGTGGGAGACAGACACGGGGAGAACATGGAACACTCAGCTCAGATGGGGACTCAAACCCAAGACCTCAGTGCTGAGAGGCGAACGTGCTAACCACTAAGCCACCGTGCCGCCCATAAAGAATAATGTGTTTGCCACTCTGATGTCTTTTGTTAGTGTGTTTCTAGCCTTTTTGTACAGATCCTGTCTCCACTTCTGCAGGCATTTGCCTTAGTCTGACAAAGCGGCTTGACTCTGGTTGTAATCCATGTTTGTTATTGCTATATGTGCAAAAGGTCTTGGTTGCAACACATATTTCTTCACAAAACTGATGCAAGATGTCACAATGTCAGTATTTTTGTCCTGGTTGTCAGTTGTAGCTTCAAAATGCACTTCAGCAGTGCATTAAAATGTTTTGCAGATCTTGCTTTGCTTCTTAAGCTTCTTAAGTGGTGCCCTCTTGGACACTTGCGGGCCCCACGGGTAGTCTGTGATCTGTGTCGGCGGAGCACTGGCCCTGAGTCCAGTTGCTTGATTGGCCAGGTTTTGCAGTGTGTTTTGCTGGTTTGGGGTGGGATGTAAACAATGACCCAGGATGAAGGAGGAAAACTCCTGTGGTGGATAAAATAGTTTACAGTTTATAAATAGTGTCTCTAAGAACTGTGACATCAGTACACCATCCTTTGTTTATGTAGAGGTAGATTCCACCACCTTTAATTTTTCCAGATAGTTCCTTTACGTGATCCATTTGGTGAAGAAGGAAGCCAGGTAGATGTACTGCACTGTCAGGGATGATCTCCCTGAGCCATCTCCAATTGAAGCAAAATACATCAAGATTTGCAAAGGTCTTGTTTGTCCCATTGAGAAGAAGCAGTTTGTTGATTTTGTTGAGTAAGGAGCCAAGATTCTCTAGATTAACCAATGGGAGAGCAGTCTGAAAGCCTTAGAGATGGAGCTTCACTTCCACTCTGGCATGCATTCTGTGTCTGTGTCTCCTTGGTGCTCTTTTGAGAGCCGCTGCTCCTCCAACAAAGATATTAAAAAAAACTTCCCGCATACTTGAAAACTTGCAAACAGCTATCTGACATGAACTGTCTTATGTTTAGCAGTTCTTCTTTATGCACGGTTCCCGTGGGGTCTAAAGTCTAAAATTCAAAACTTATTAAAATTAAAAAGTCTTAAAAATGGCCAGATATTAATCCAAGATCTATTAAAAATTAAATGTATTAAAATTGGAATTTAGTTTTGCTAACTTCTGATAACATCGACTAAATGCATCAGTGTAAATGTAATTCTGTGTTTCTGGGGGGGCTACCGGTGTGGGAACTACAAATCCCATGATAACTGCATGCTAACACGCTCATTGACTAGCATTGTTTGCAACTTTTGTTGCTATATTTAGCGAGTTTTCAGACCTTTTTTTCCAAAAAAGCAATTAGTGACAAATCTAGTGACTTTTCCCGGAATTATTGGATATGGTGTTATGTTTGTGCCACAGTTCTGAGCGACAAGAAGATTTTTGCACGTACGTGAATACAATACAAATACAATACAAATCTCTCCTGCATGCTCAACCTTTCTCTCTTGCAATCTTGCACAACTCAAAACCCTTCAAACTGAGATTGGTGATAAAAAAATAACTCTGTGTATGTAATTATTTTGATGATCTGTTCTAATATTGAATGAAATTAATCATTTTCTATAACTGAATTAATAAAAATAAAATGTTTTGAGAATATCTGCGATCATTAGAATGTTTCAGGCAATTTGTCATGTTGGTCTTAAATTTCACTGAGAAAGGTCTTAAAAGGTCTTGATAAAGTCTTAAATTGAACTCACTGAAACCTGCAAGAACCCTGTTTATTGTAAATCACTTTGTTTGAGTAACAAAACACACAGAAATAAGACAAAAACATACAGAGTACTAGTCCTCCAGCCTTGAGGGAGTTTTTCCTTGCCACTGTTGCCTTCGGCTTGCTCACATCGGGCTTAGATTCAGATTGTTTTATACTAATTATGTAAAGCTGCTTTGTGACGACGCCCATTGTAAAAAGCGCTATATAAATAAATTTTGATTGATTGATTGATAGATAATCTTTGATTATCCATTATACAAAAAAGTTTTCATATAAACTGCAAAAGTGAACTGTTAGAAGAAATGTATTTTTAAGAACAGTTGGTAAATGAGGCTCAATGTTCTTAAATGCCAAAAAATACATTTTGAATATGAATCAAGGCCCCAGACTGGTGCCCTTTTATAATAATGTTTAAACCATGTTGGGAGCTTCAAGGACAATTAACCTGCATACACAGTCATACGATCATAAGTGTCCCCGTCATTCTCAGCTGCTCCACACAACATATTTATTCCAAATACTTTTAAATAAATGTAAATACATTTAATACAAATATTTCAAAACTTTTATAAGCAGTATTTCATCATCAGCTGTTCTCCACTTGTTTTATGCCAATTTCAATTAGCCAGTTAAAGTAAAATCCCATATTGTGCTAATATCAACCAAAATAATCAACAAGAGTTAAGTCCTGTGCTAGACACTTAGATAATGTATTTGATAATGATTTTGAAGATATGTAAGGTAAATCTCACCTATGGACTGGACCGAGTTCTGAGTTTTGGGTACTCTGGAGTGTTAATCAAATCCAGAAGGAAATCTGAAAACATGAAGCTGCTCTGTGATTCTCTATAGCAATTATATACTCTTTTGTGTTATAGATATGATGAATCATTTGGTTATTTATGAGCCATATGAAAATATCATCCAGCAAGTATATGTGTATGGGTTTGTGTTTTTATGTGCAGGTGAGTGCTCAAGACGTGAAGGACTCAAAAACAGTTCCAACAGATTTTCCAGCTACCCCAGAGAAAGTTTCTACCCGTAAGAATCTATTTGAAGCTGGAGATGCCTGGAATCAAAATTCAGGGAAGGTTGTGTCTTCAAAGGTATTTTTTAAAGCTTGATCACACATCACACCTAAAACTGTTCACATTCCTCAACATTTCCACAACATTAAGAAGCATTACAATGGACCCTTATTAACCCCTTTATTTCTAAATGGCCTTTATGTTGCAATGCTGTTATTTTTACTGAATAAAAAAAAAAAAATAATAATAATAATAATAATAATAATAATAATAATAATAATAATAATATTAATAATGATGGGCCCAGAGTGGCTCAACAGACTAAGACGCTGACACTATAACCAGAGACTCATTAGTTTCAATCCCGGTCATGCTGTTTACCTTCAACAGCCGGGGCCCAAGACAGCAAAAATTGGCAGTGCTCTCTCTGGGCACTCTCACTGTTCCTATCACTCACACATTGCAATGTCCGCTGGCTCAGGCATCTACTGATTGGTCCATTCAGAGCTGGGAATCCTGCGCTTTCCTCCGAGTGCATTGGCTCCCCAGTGATGGTGTATCAGCGGTAGTACGAAAAAGAGGCGATGGCTGTTTCACACGCAGCGGAGGAGGCTTGTGCTTGTCTCCACCCTCCTAGAGTCAGGGACATTGCAAAAGTGATAGGGAGAGTCCTAATGGAGGGGATGGGCTAATAGAGTACTACTACATTGGGAAGGAGATAAAAATTATTTATAGGTATAGTTTATAGGTAGAGCACTGTTTAGTGAACATATTATATTACCAGTGGCGGACTCAAGATGTTTAAAGGGCAGGGGCGAAAAAAAAACATTTTTCCCACTGGAATGGTGCTTCTCAGTTAAAGGGGTACCTAACTGAGCACTTCACCATGCACAATTGTAGGAGAACCCTATACAGCACTGCATCACATTTTCTCTACTGAAAAGGGCTCACTTAGGGACATTGTCTAGTAGGGGCGCAATAGAGGACACTTAATGTGCCCTTTTCTATTGGAAAGGCAACCAAATAAGGTCACTCATTAAGACAAATTATCAATCTTTCTTGTTCTAGAGGGCATAAAACGCGACCACTCAATATTTTTTTCCAGCTAACAGGGCACTTTTTGCCATTCTAGAGGACACCATAGGTGCACAAGCAGGAGCAGTCGCCCCCCAAGTACCCCCCGAGTCCACCAGTGTCTATTACCATGAGGAAAATAAATATTGTCTTATGTAAACACCTTGCTAACATGAAATATATGAATATTGTAATTTTAATTCAGGATACTGAGGGATTAAAAGTGGGTGTGACTGATCTGATCAATCATTGGGTGAAGGCTAATCCTGATGATAATTCCAAAATCCCCTCCTCCAAATCAACAGTAAGTGGAATTTTGCTAAATCACACCTAACCAGGCTAATCATAAAATCTCACTTTAAATTCTTCTCCTCATCCCCTTTACCTATCTCTCTTCTTTTTATCCTCAGCTTTCTTGTTTTTTACATTGGCTATATATGCTGTTATATTTACTCTTTCCTACTGCCAGGTAACCACTTCTTATGTTTAGGGTTATTTGTCAACATACATGCATGATGTTTACCTGCTGGTTGTATTTAAATGTGTATTTGTGGTGTTTTTAGTTGATTTTTAAAATAAAACAGGTGATTTGTTTGTAGCTTTTCCAACCACTCCATGTTTTCATTTTCTTTCCTTTTCTATTATCAGTCTATTGAGGTCAAGGCTGGTGATGTACAGCACAAAAAGAACCTGTGGGAGCCTGTGAAGACATCTTCAGCAGAGAAACCAGGCGGAAAGGTACATCAGTACATTCTGATATAAACTGCATTATACACTGAGCTACCAGTTTGTTACATCTCCCTGTTGTATCTCAAATGTGTCATTTGATTGGTTTCATATTCTATACTGTACATTTACTGACAGTTGCCCATCTGTTGCTGTACAGTTTGTCACTTGCAGTTTACACCATCTGTCGATGGGGAAAAAACGATTAGAAGACCAGATATTTTTTGATTGGACTGTTCTTTACATAGCAGTAACACTGACATGGCAACTGCTGGGTTGACAATACTCTTACAATTACAACTTTGCAGCAAACAGTGAATGTGGGCCAGAAATTGGAACACTGATTAAGGTTTTGAGAACTGAAAAAGATTAGAATTATACTAACTGTATACCAGCAAGCCAAAGATTCAGAAAATTCTTCAGTCATTTGTAAATTTAATTTAATTTAACTGTTTAATATTTACCATGTTTTGTATTTCCTATATTTCTAGGCAAGCATGGGTAAAAGGCACAAGTTTGTTGAGACTGGCCATGGGAAATATGAGAAGGTCCTGATTGATGAGAGTTAAAGAAATAATTACACAATGAAGTAAGGAAGAACAATTTATTTGCTGTTTATCATTAATCAGAGCATGTTCATTTTTCTTATGCACACATTTTTTAACAGTACTGTTGTTTTTCTCTAGTCTGGTCTTTGCTCTTGTAGAAGAATAAAGCTTTTAGATTTGAGGAAAATAGTTTTTTTATATGCAGTACAGGCTAATATTTCTGAACAGGTGTGTGTTAATACAGTTAAGAGTTTATTCAATCACCTTTATTTAAACTCAGGGTACATTGAGGGTGTCCATCATTCACAATGTAGCTGAGGTAATATATAAACTGAAAAGATGAATCTATATAATTACAGACAAGATAAAAGACTGTAAATAAAAAGTAAAAAAATATTGTCATTTGATCTAAAAGATAAATCAGTTT
>BRDA01027562.1:31310-43213 GCA_036984385.1 Crenuchus spilurus | reverse complement strand
TTTTTTGGAATCCGGTTTGTACAAGTATAAAGAAAAGGGGACATAACCCAATGATAAAGAATACCACTGAGTGTGGTACTAGCATCAATTTCTAAACTTAAGGTCTAATTTTTTATTTATTCCATTTTTGGAAAATGTCCCAACTTTTCTGTAAATGGGTTTGTATTTGCTAAATTTGACACACTGGGAAGTGTAAATCCATACATTATCCCACCCGCTTAATCCTTATCAGGGTCGCTGTTAGTCCCTAACCCCCTCACTGGGCACAGGGCAGGGCATTACACAATTCCAACTAAGCCCAGGACAGGGCGCCAATCCATCGCTGGGTGCACGCACGCACACACACACACACCCACACAGACATCGTGTTTTTGGACTGTGGGAGGAAACCCACACAGACACGTGGAGAACATGGAAACTCCACCCAGATGGGGACTCGAACCCAAGTCCTCAGCACTGAGAGGCGAATGTGCTAAACACTAAACCACCGTTCTACCCCAGAAAAAGTGTAAATATAACAATATATTTAATTCGGCTTAACTATCGCTTAGTCCACATGTTTATCCCAACATTTAACATATGTGAAGAAGTCTGCTGTCTACAGAGAATGAGTAGATATTCAGAAAATTAACAAAAGCATCTAATTTGATTAGGCTTGCACAAGCTTTTCTAGACTGTACAGATGTCTATATTTTTCTTTTTGATTTGCTTTCTTTCTTGAACTATCCCCTCTCTCATCATGCTCCAGACAATGAGTTTCCCAGTAGTGCTTTCAGATGAGCGAGGTGAGGGGTAAAAAGTGCACACACACACACAGTTTGAATGTGAGGAAGTGTGACACTGGAGTGCCGCACGGCAAACAAACATTTGCAGCCGTCCGTCTGCATCCCTTCTTTTTAAGTGCCTCCCCCTATATTTCAGCTTTGAAAAAGTATCCACATCCTCCTTTCCTGTTTCAGCAGTTACGAGTTGAAAAGGCTGATAATGGCCTTGTGATGTTGCTCTGCTGAGGAACGTTAAGGAGGCCGACAAAAGCTGACTATGCAAGCACAACAACTTTTGCTAAGACATTTTGTTTAAAAGGAAGCTTCTGAGTGAGGAATGTAAGACTAGTGGCTTTTGCTGAGCATGTTCATTATTATCAAGATTCAGCTGCAAAGCTTCAAAAGCTTTAAATCCAGCTCTGGTGATATGTCCTAATCTAAGCTGTCTTAAATCAAAAAAGGCAGTGCAAAAGTAACTCCGTTGAGCATGCTTGAGTTATTGTATGACAATAACTTAAGAAATATTGCAAAAATAATGGGTCTAATGCATTTCAATTCATATAAGAATGAAAAATAAGATCACTCTGATAGTGCAGAGCCTTTTTAAAAAGTTGCACAAGACACAGTCCAAGGCCAGATGTTTTCTTTGAATCTGTGCAAATGGATCCAAGGGCTTCATGTTATCAAATCAAATACATCCAGATACATCTGTTACATTACATCCTACAACACAGCTCGCAAATCAACTGTAGAGCAAAATCCTTATTTCTTCCCGACTGCTATAAGTCACATGTACCCAGATTTCAAAGATAGTGCGAGTTTCTTCTAGTTTATAAGGTCAGATCATTCAACGTCAGGGCACAGAAAGCAGTTTTACAAGTTCCCCATGCAGTCCTATTCATTCCAGGCTATAAATTACAGGCTATGTTTAAATACATGTCTCACAGATACGTTCATTGCATGTGACAGGGCATTGCAGGCTCGGATAGCTCAGGGAAGGAACAGTGACACTTCTACATGTATTAGATACAAAAGGAAATGGGGAAAGGGGCTCCGCTGGGACGGGGGCGCTCATAGGCCTCTAGTGCTCTTTGATCCTCGCTGTGTGGCGAGGCAAGAACCCAATCATTCTTAATCACATAAAGTTAACAGAGCATGGCCTGGTATTTAGCTTTATGTTTTTTTTTCAGGCATTACTAGCATTGGCTAGTAGAGCAAGGCCCTGTTGAAGTGGGGTTGGATGGGCAGGTGCCAAATCTTTGCCTTTATAACCATATCCACTTAGGTACCCAAAGAGCGAAACAGCCCTTTTAACATAGGTGACTGAAATTCCAGGTGTAGAAAAGCCTCAGAGGACGTCAAAAGGAAAACTGAAAGCAGGCAAAAGATAGAGACCTCATTTATCTATGGCCCTCTCAATGCCTTACATTGTATACAAGTCTCCTGGTCAATAATGAGGGCTAAATACCACTTACGGCAGCGAATGAAGCATAATCAGCATAGTGAGGTTTGTGAAGGAGGCCTTTGATCTCAAGAGCAGAGCATGGTTTTCTGGGCACTGATAGCATCTGTGGGTCTGCAGTGAAAGACAGATAAAGTAATGTGAGTAGAGTGGCGTTTTTTTGAGCTTCTTCAGGCCTGGAAGGGTCTGGCATCCATGACACCGAGGCCTTGTGATTAACTGCTGAATAAGTACAAGTGGACAAACGTTGCTATTATTACACTGAGGTACACTTTGATCACAACCATGTTGGTCCAGGCGGGTCTGCCACAAGTGCTCATTTTAGTCACCAGGAGGGAGGTCAGATTGGGATATCCGTGCTGCAGCTCCTAAACATGAAACTCCTTACATTTTGTTGCACTGAGGAATGTAGAGACACACGATGGATCATATTGATTTCTCAGTGCAGATTACTTACTGATTCACATGGTTTGAAGAGAAAAACTAATAAAAACTGAAATTACAGAAGGAGCATCATAATGCTTAGATGGTAAAGATACAGTCTACTGAAAAACTGTACATCATTTTGTCCTTTACATAAATGTAGATGATCATCCATCACATGTTTTATGTCCATGATTCTTTAGTTTTACACTATCACCAATGCAAAAGTGACCTATTCAAATAAATGTTTATACAGTAGCAGTCAAACGTTTGGACACACCTTCTCTTTCAATGTTTTATTTTTTTATTTTTTCCCCACATTGTAAATTAATACTACCGTCATTCCTATGAAGGAACACATACGGAATCATGTAGTAAACTTAAAAGTGTTAAACAAACCAAAATATGTTTTAGATTTTAGATTCTTTAAAGTAGACACACAACTGATGTCTCAAACACATTAAGTGGCAAGAAATGCAAGTCATGAACTCTTGACAAGACACAGCTGTTAACTGAAAGCCATTCCAGGTGACTACCTCATAAAGCTGACTGAGAAAATGCCAAGAAAGCTGCCATCTAAGCAAGAGGTGCCTACTGTGAAGAATGTAAAATATAAACATATTCTGGTTTGTTTATCACTGTTTTGTTTATTAAATAATTACATATTTATTTCTTCATAGTTTGGATGACGTTAGAATTAATCTACAATGTAGACCATCCATCCATCATCACACCCGCTTAATCCTTATCAGGGTCACGGTTAGTCCCCCACCCCCTCACTGGGCATGGGGCAGGGCATTACACTATTCAACAAAGCACAGGACAGGGCGCCAGTCCATCGCTGGGTGACACACACACACACACACACACACACACACACACACACTCACGTACCTATGGACAATTTTAGAGTACCCAATTCACCTGACCTCCATGTTTTTGGACTGTGGGAGGAAACCAGAGACTCCAGAGGAAACCCACACAGACATGGGGAGAACATGGAAACTCCGCTCAGATGGGAATTCGAACCCAAGACCCCAGCGCCGAGAGGCGAATGTGCTAACCACTAAGCCACCGTGTCGCCACAATGTAGACCATGTCAAGAGGGTGTGTCCAAACTTGTGACTGGTACTGTATACAAACCCTGTCTTAATAAAAAAGCAGTGTCTATTTGTGTCCTATACAAATATTCATTCATTCATTCATTATCACACCCGCTTAATCCTTATCAGGGTCGCGGTTTACAAATATTATATATTATTATTATAAATATACTGAGAGACGGTATAGTTAACAAGTAAGATTATACTAATCAGCACTGTGAAAATTGCAACAAGAATAATATTTTAGCTATGCAATGTACTTTTCTTCATTTTTACAAAATATCAGGTCATACAGTGCAGAAAACATAAAGTCTGCTTTTGATATGTTCAGCTCAATGTAGCCTAAAGCAGGAGTAATGATTTAAGTATGCTACTTGCATGATACTAATTGCTGAACACACATCATTAGAGCTTCATGATAGGTTTACTTTATGTTGAAACAGAAGAATAGGGAGCTACAGTCCAGCTAAAAATAAACTACATCTCTGTTTTTGCTCATAGCAATCTTTAATCAATAAGATTAAATGTATCACATAATTAATTACATACTTTGTACATACTGCATGAGAATATATGTCTCAACCTTCACAAAAATTATCAATCTGGCATCAAGAATACTTACTCATATAAACCTATTCATTAGTGAGTAAAAGAAGTGCAATATATATCAGCTTTTTTTGAGATGTGTGATATATTTAGGTCATGAACCCTGAAATCTATGGACAAGATGTCATTCAGCTATTACTCATAGTTTTACACATTGTTAAGCTATAATGGCTGCACAGAAGTCTTTGCTAGGCACCTCAGCCACAGACTACATTCTGTTGTGCCCAGCAGTGCCATGTGTAACACTTCTCCATGAATATGCAACGGGCCAGAAATTCTCGAATCTGCCCCATTAATAATCTTGTCATTGGATTTCAATGCTCACACGTTCTCTCCTCCTTCCATCACATTCTTAAAAAACAAACTGGTTCATGGTTTGGATGTAGAATTCTGGGGGAATTGTAAAGATTACACATCTCATTTACATTTTTAAGCTCAATTCATTGAAAGGTTCTTCAGGAATCCAAAAGTAGCTCCCCACTTTCTTTCTGCCAGAGTCAGGTGTTTCAAATTCAGGTTTTAGCAGGTCAACTCTGGATAAATTGAGAGAAACAGAAAAAGTAATGTGGGGGAATCAGTGGCTCCAATTTTCCTTTTTAATTCCATCTATAAAAGAAAAGCTACCAACAAGAAGCCCAGCAAGATGCCAATACATTTGGGTGCTGGCCTATGCAGGCTGACCTTGAATAGGCGGGAAACTATCAACGGTGGTGGGTGGGGGAGCGGGCAGTTCGGCTGGACGACTGACGCAAGGTAGCATTTGCAATCGGGGGGTTTGGGTTTCGGGCCCTCCAGTCATCAATCATGCCAGCCCTATTCTGCTCTTTGACAGCTCACTACAAGGCCTGACATTTAACACTCAGGACCCTGGACCAGCCTCAGCCCTGAAGCCCACAGTCTTGAAGCCCCACAGAAAATTGAAAAGAATGACATGTTTTTTCTCCTCTCTCCCTCTTTCATTCTCTTTCTCTAAGTGGTTCAGCTGAAGCAAAACAGATACAAATTAATAATTCCCATCTGTAATAGTTCAATTTTGGCTAAATGGTTCCTTTTATCCAGCATTCCCTCCCTCCCCTCACTTTTTTGTGCGCGCACACACACACACACACACACACACACACACATACAAAAGCCAAAAGAAGAAGTCAAGAGGCCTAAAGGCCTATTAAAATACATGAAAGTGTGTTGGCTTGGGGCGTGTGCACGGGTGGGTGGTAGACTGGACTGCTTCAGTGAACCCGAAGAAAGAAGGCATCTAAACCGCCCCTGACATCTAAAAAGAGATTATTTTGGAATTTCTTAATTTCCTTGACAACTGTTGTCTTAATAATATCTCCCCAAGTGCCATTTTCTGCACTTCTGGATACTCAGGCATAAACCCAGTGAGACCAGTACATCTCTCACGGCTAAAAGAGCAGTAATGGAAGCATGGGAAAGTGCTAGCTTCCCCCGGCCTGTGTGATCTAATTTGCTCATCTGGGCAGCGTCTGTAGGTGACCATGCGGCAGAGTCTTGCCGTATCCCTTGGTGATAATGTGCTGAACAAATATAGTCAGTATTTACAGTGATATGGTGGGAGCTCAATGGCATGCTTTGAAAGAGGCTTGTCAGACTGTCATTGCAAAGTTTACTTACCTAATATAGGAAAAACCTTCATTTAAATCAGCCAACTAAGCCCATGTCTTTTGCATGAACACTTTAACTGGAGCATTTTACAGGATAGCAACTAACTAATAAATGCGTGTGTACTTTACTTATATATTAATTAACAAATAGGGATTAAAGGTTTAAGCTGGCTTTATAGATGCTATAGCATAAAGCAAATATCATTTAAATAATGAATGCATTTATTTATAGATTTATGTGTGCTGCCTTATTTATGATTATAAACTTAAAATACTTTCCCAACTGGAGTATTTTAGAGCATAACATATGACTACAGGCTTTTTTATATTTTTATAATTTTTTACATGTTATTTTTTATTATTTATTTCACTGCATTAATTGTGATTACAGTCTTAAGCTGGTTTTCATCTCGCTTAGCAGTAAATGAGCTTATGGCCCCAGGCCCTGCAGTTGGCTTTGGCGTTTTATAGGTCACTGGGTCACTCCAAATAGATTAATATCCTAAAAAGACAAAAACAGACAGACAGTATGATGCAGAGGGAGAGAGTGTGATGTGCTGAGAGGACAGGTGTCACACACACACACACATTCTAACGTTTAGCACTCCATTGGTCTGAGGCCATTTCTGATGAGGGAAATGTCACCACTCATCTACTGAGCTAATTGCATTAAACTGTCCCCAATCACAGCATATGCCCTGTTTTGCTTGCGTGTTGGGCGGATGGGGGTTATATGTGTGTATGTTTAGCCCCTCCCCTCTGCTCCAAAAACTAGGTCAGAGACACATGACCTATGGTTACAATGTCACCAAAGTGGACAGAGCGCAGCCTGTCTACTACTATTATTGTGTGCATGCTCATACAAACACACACACGTACACATGGGAATTTGTGTGTCTGGATCACATGGACGAAGCCTGTGGCGTATAAATTCTTCCCTGCCTGCCCTCTGTTTGGTTATCTGTGGGGAATTTGCTTGTGGATGTTGATAGCATCTCGACGCTGCCAGCGCGGTCCATTCATACTCCTATGTTTGATGCTTGATGGCTTCTTTTGGACTCCTTCGGCCTCTGAGATAGACATTTCCTCTTTTATCTCTCCATGCTCCACTAGCCGAATACTAAACACGCCCGAAGACAAACCAAACGTCTTAACTGCACAGCCAGCCAGCATTGTTCGCTTTAGCCATTGTACACAGTCTTCAGGATTCCGAGGGCAACCTCACGACAGCTAAAACACTCGCTGACCATGCACGCCTGGTTGTTACCCATTTTGGATCTAATCTGTCTTGGCGCCCTTAGCGACTAACTGAAGGATTGCTTTGTTATTTGTCAGCAATTAATTTTAAGAAACCACAGCTGTTTCATCTTCACTCTTATTTTATACTTAAATGCAAATCATTTTATTATAATACAGCAACATCATTCCAAATAAAACCCCTTTTTCATATTTATATTTTTTAAAGATTATTATGAAATACATACTTAAATATGCAAGATATTGAAATGTGATATGTATATTTAAGACATGTGTACCAATAAAAAGAGAAATCAGAAAAAAAATATTCTGGGAAAATTTTGTTAGGTCCCCTAGGTGGTGCCACAGAGAGACATCAATGAATCTCTCTCTGTCCTCAGGGTAAATAAAGCCACACACACACACACACACACACACACACAAACACACACGGCTTAGCCTAGTTCAGTGGTGAAGTAAACTCCCCTTTTCTTTTTTTCTGAGAACGCTTCATCAGATCATGGCTGTTCCTGAGTCTCCCTGTCCACAGTGTACAAGCACCACCATATGGCTGTGTCTTAATGCCTGTGTGTAGAGGCTTTACTGGCAGCCCGGATGGAGCCAGCAGGCCAAGAGAAGGAATAGGAGGAGAGAAAAAAGGGGGAGGAGAGGGGAAAAAAAATAACTCATTGAGTTTTCAGGACGGATAGCCGTCATTGGATCAGTGTCCGAGCAATGTGATTTCAGAGAAGCAGGCGCAGTGTACTTCTGGAAGTGAGGAGGTGTCAACGACTTACTGTAATAAACTTTAACACACTCTGAGCTCTCTGTCTTTCACTAGCTTAGGGTCCTAATAAGATATCTCCATTTCATTTCAGTTTGATGTACAGAAACTTTTACATGCATCAATGCATGAAAATGTCAAATTTATAGACTATTTGTTAAGAATATAGTTGGAAAATATACAATGCTTTGTTAGGGCAACATGTAAAAAATGCAAACTTAGTCCCATAATTTGTATTCAGCTGTCACACACCACAGGATTTTATGCAGTATAGTAAGGCTGTCTTAAACTATAGGCTAAAAGCTAAGCTACATCTGTTCTAAACCTCTCTTTTATATTATACTGCATGGAGTTGGTCAGTGTTCTGAAATATACCTGTAATATTCTCAGAAAAAAGTTACTGTGTTTAAATTTAGCGTGATAGTAATATATAATAGTATATAACATCACTACAGCACCCACCCTACACATTCACACACACACATCTCAGGTTGTGTCTCAAATCACACAATGCGTCTCTAAGTAGTAGGGGGAGACAAAGATACACACCTCCAAAAGATGTTCATCTAGGACCCATTCCCCTCTGCAAATATACACAGCTGCTTGCGGAGAATCCTGGCCTGTGTCTACACAGTCAGGCCTGCGACCTAATGAATGTTTACACAGGCTGATTCCAAAGCGAATGACATCCTCCTGGTTCTCAATCTCTTGTAGGCCATTTTACGAGCCTTAAACTGTGCCATGCCAGTAGTTAACAAGTACTCTCAATGCAATGACCTTTCAATCCCTAACAACATGATCTGGTCAATGTGTTCTAAATGGATACAAGGCACTTTGCTAATGTGCTAGCTTATATATGTGCTAAACAGGGAACTGCAATATATGATGTAACACATACAGAGACTACACAGTAAATATGCCAGTGTTAAATCAACACTATTAGAGTTAAATTAACACTGAGGGTGTCAAAATATAACACCCTCAGTGTTAATTTAACTCTAATAGTGTTGATTTAACACTGGCAGATTTACTGTGTAGTTGTAAATAACAATTTTGCTTCTAGAAATTTAGCAGTTTGAAAATATAGCAATACAATATTACATTCATTTTTGTTGAACAGATAATAGTTTAATATTACAAAAAAACTAATATTACTAATAATGATGAGTCATAAATCATGCTAAATGTTATGCATTCATTTTCATCCACTATTAGTCACATTACCATGTAGTTACATTATCCTATTGAGAAGTACATATTTAACAAAATGGTGTGAAGATACTGATCTTTTGCCTGCCAGTTTACTAAAAGTTCTAGCTCAATGGTCCACTAGCACATGCACAGGTTGTGTATGATCACAGTATATGCCTGACATGCCTTCTGGTGGAACCTGGCCTGTTTTTAATGTAGGTTTAAAATTAAATTAATTTGTATAAACCAAAATAATTAATATTTCATTTGGCATTAACAAGATGAAGTTTACATAGAACATCCTTGATAATTTTTAGCTTGACAGTAACTAGACTGATGCCATGCTACAATAGTATAGAATAGCTCTAAAATATAGAATAGTTATATAAAATAGCTATTAGGCCATCCACAATGGAGAGGTTTACTTTGCATAGGTCACCTAAAAATAAGTCAAGGTAAGCTGCTAGTAGGCCTGCACCTGTGGTGATGCTTTATTTTGTACATTTTATCACTATCAAATAAAAATGGTTGTAGTTCAATGTAATGAGTAGTTTTATAAACAGTAATGTACGGTTATAACAACTCTATAATAATTCTGCCTGAAAGCATGAGGGAATCACTAATCCACTAAAATATTCAAAATGTGTATGTTTTGATAAAACAAAGGTAAATCTGGTAAATTCATTAATGATCAAAAGTCCTTTAACCAGAAATTGTTATGGTAGCCACCAGTGTTAGAAGCTGAGTTATAGAGAAGAGGGAGCTGTGGGATGTTTCTAGCCCCTCTCTCAGCTGCTGTAAGACTGTACTCTGCCCCGGTGGCTGGACCGGTGGAGATGAGGGGACATGGGGCAGGCAGAAGGCCAGAGAGTCGGGGCTATGATTGATGGAGTGGGGCTTGGTCCATAAAGGCTTGCCGAGAGTGCAGGGAGATAATCAAAGAAAGGGCGTCTGCAGGCTAATCCACCCCCTCAGCATACACACACACACACACACACACACACACACACACACACACACACACACACACACACACACACACACACAGAGATGAGCTTGCTGCTGCCTCTGAATCATGATGCGCTTGATGATGAAATTCTGAAGGTTGGCTGTAACAGGAGGCAACCTTACAGGGTTCACGACCTCTGCTGTAGCGTGTTTTGTTTTTACTCTACCTCTAGCACCAGCCCTGTATTCACCTCCATGCATTTTTTTTGTTCAGTGGGTGGAGCATGTGTGTGTGCGGGGGTTTGCGTTACGCCACTGTTTATCTGCTCCTGACCTCTAGCCGGCAATTCTGCACTTGATAAGAGAAGGGCTGGTCTCATGATGCGCACAGCAGCTGATATCAGCGCTGTATCCTTGTGAAATTGATTACCCAGCCCAGGGAAGCACACAGAATATAATAAATAGAGACGACGCGAAAGGCACACACGGTGGTGCTGGCTGATGGGCGACACCGCCTCGCCAATTACCCGCTGCCCACTTAAAGCAGGGGTCGCAGAGGGCAGCAAAGGGAGGAGGGAGTTATGGTTATTCCTTATTCACTCCTGAGGGGTGAGGGCAGACCAGGATTTGTTACCTGCTGGGCTGCGTATGTGTTTGTACGTGTGCAGTAAAAACATGTGCTCCATATGCTGTGACAAAACGTGAAGCCTCATATGTTTCAATACTGTTGTAATGCTGATGTTTCCACAGACTTAAGACATATGTTGGGAGGGGGCTCAGCAATGTCTATAGGTGTCTGTCTGCCATACAAATGTTTGGTATGTATATTTACACATTACACAGGATACATACAGTACTAAGCAAAAGTTTAGTTTTAATATATATAACATGCATATATAATGGGTAATAAGTATTTATATGCATAATTAATAAAGAATATGCAACAAATACCGCATTCACCCACTACTATTTAATACTGCACAAATGCTGTACTTACTCTCATTTGCAAATTCAACAATTACAGGATGAACCAAAATGAAAATTTTTGGCTGAAGGCTGAACACCAAACACAGTTCTTAATTTCTATAAACTTATATAAAATTAATAACTAAATTATTTCCCAAAATAAGTCTTGTAGTTAGTCAGGAATGAATGTCTGTATTTTTTTATTAAACATTTAGATTAGATTTATTAACAAGTTTATTATTCTTTCTATTTTTATATAAAACACGTGTTACACTATAATAAATGAATGTATGAAGATGCATGTGTTACATTATCACTGATATTTAATGAAAAACATGAAATAAAATGATGAAAATGTCTAAAATGAATGATGTAAGTCACATGGATGTTTGTATGTTTAATGTGAGTGTCACTGGCTACAGACACTGAAACACTTCATATTTCTTCTGGTAATTGTGAGACGATCACTAACACTGCAGCTGGCGGAGCACAAACACAAAGCTAAGCGGCTGTATTCTGGCTTCATCATAACAAGTGTAGTTTGTTCGTCTCCAAACAGTAACTGTGTTTTGAATCAGTGTTTTGTTAACTGATAAGGAAAAGCACAATTCTGAATGTCCAGAAAGACAACAGTGTCATTAAAAATCATTTATTTTTAAGGGGGGCACGGTGGCTTAGTGGTTAGCACGTTCGCCTCTCAGCGCTGGGGTCTTGGGTTCGATTCCCCATCTGAGCGGAGTTTCCATGACTATTACATTGTGTACGTAGAAGTATGTAAGTAAATAATATCACATT
>BRDA01027562.1:0-30040 GCA_036984385.1 Crenuchus spilurus | reverse complement strand
TTGGTTAATTCGCCCTATTCACAATCCCACAATTCCATGCGCGACCGGCAACATCCGATGTAGTTGTTTACATAATGGCAGCAGTGAATGTGTCGGCAGGAGAGTTTAAAATACGTAGAAACAAGCCAATCAGGGTTCTAGATTTTGTGTACCACAATGCAGTAATCAGCAACGGCTAGACAAACAACAGCAACAGAAAAGATCATACTATAGGTTTCCTAAAGGTACCACATTAAGGAAAACTTGGGAAGATTCCATCAGGCTTGAAAACTGGTCAGCAAGTGACTATGACAGAGTGTGTTCTGATCATTTTGTTGGAGGTAGGTTACTGCAAACATTATTTTATTCTACCCTAATTATATACCGAAATATATACTGCACTGATAAATAAATAGGCCTCTAATGATATAAACATACACTGGCTGGCTTGATTAGGCCATGCAGGGCCATAGCCATGTACTATTTCATAATGTGACATTTGTAGGGCTATCCACCAGTTGAATTCGTTTTTGGCTATTTTCATAAAAAATGTGTACCACAAATTATTGTGCGTGATAGTGTAGCTTAGTATTGATAGCATGCAACACGATAGCTTGTAACAATGTGTTTACACTAAAAACCCACTGCATAAATTGAAAATACAAGTTGACACAACAAGATATGATGTCTAATATCCAAAGAAATATCTGCATATAGTTACAAAAGCTAGTAGATATCACGTAAGTATTTACTTACCAAATAAAGTTGTAAACAGTTTATGTAGTGTAGCTGGCATAGACAAACAAGAGAAAATGGTAAACCGGATGTTGCCGGTTGCGCGGTGCATTCTGGGATTTGTGAATAGGGCAAATTGATATTATGTTAAGTCATGTTAATACATTAAGGCAGGAGAACATCTGGAACTAAACTTCGTTCTTCAGATATCATTGTTTTTTTCAAAAACAAGAGATACAGTCATTTTTACTCTATTTACATTCATTTGCATGTATTCTAATGAATTATGATATTTTAATAAGTATTTGAATACAATTGTCTATGCTATTTTATAAGGAAAATGTTTACACACAAATAACATGCTCTGCATGAACCGAGGCTTTATGAAAGCCTTATTGGACACTTTACCTGTTATCGATTATTATTATTATTATTATTATTATTATTATTATTATTATTATTATTATTATTATTATAACAGTTTGTTATTTGTCAGTAACATCAATCAGTCATTCAGTAGACATGTATCAGCAAGCTAACCAGTAGTGACTTAGCTGGCGGCTAATTAGGTGGGCAGCTTTCCAGAACTTACAGGAGATTATGTGTGCAGCACTTGTAGTCAAAGTGCTTAGTGGTATCCAGTTTTGACCTTTAAGCTTAGCCACTGTAAGAGATAACTTACCTCAGATAGACACAGCTACCAACTGGACTTTTGACCTGAAACCTGTAATTATGGTCTTTGAACTTTCTATCTTAGTACAGATCATATGGATTTCAGGCACATGCAGTCTGTTTTGTTCTCTTTTTTTTTTCGATTTCAAAAAGGATGCAAATAATGTTTATTAGCATATAAATTTACTTGACAATTAAATTCTTCATTCTCAAAACTAACTTGTGTATTATTTGTAGGTCACTAATTAGGTTGCTTGTAGTTACTAATAAACTAATTTGAAGCATCTATGATTATAGAAATGTGATGTGTTATGATACACCCACCAATCTGAAGATATCAGTTCAAATGCATTGAATGTATAATTTAAGAATAGATTTTAAAAAGTATATATATATAGTATATAGTCATATCAAAAATATCAGAATATTATGATAAACTACCTAATAGTGGGAATAACTACCCTTGGCATGGAGTGTTCTCTGATCCCTGATTCTTTCTTTGTTGTTCATTATAGAGGTCAGTTACACTACTGTGGTGCATCTGTACCACTCACTGCAGTTATCGTTCTGGCATCAGTGGCCTATGGGGCACCACTGTTATGCTGTTGGGAGGCACAGTGGCCTTTTTTAAGAGATCTGGTCTTATGACCAGAAGGTAGAGGTCTGTGCAGGACGCAGGACTGAATTTTTAAACCCACTCCTTTTTTCCTCCTGCTCCCACCAAAAATCTACATTTTATATATATATATATATATATATATATATATATATATATATATATATATATAAAAACCCGGCTAAATATTATTTAGGTTATATTGAATAATTATTAGTGCAGCACAGAGGGGCAGTGGGCAGCGACCTGTGCCCTCTCATAAACACATGCTGTCAGGTGAATTGAAGATGGGGAAATTGTCCCCCTCGTTGTGTGCATCTGTCTGTCTGTCTGTCTGTCTGTCAGTCCAAGCGCACTTACTCGCACTCTTCACAGCTGAAACTGGCTGACTGTCTACAGGCTCCATCATGTCTGTAGAACAAATGACGCACATTTCATGTTCATGTGATCGGTTACTTCACAAATATTTTGAATGAGTTTATGACTTTACTGATTGATTAGCTGTTTTATGTTCATTATGTAGACAAATCATTGCATGATTATTATCATTTTCTAGACTATTTATTCATTTGTGGGATTTTTCTGCATGTATATGTGGTGCCGCTCATCGTGTGGACTGATTGAATACCTGCTCCAGACAAAAAAATAAATACATTTTGTCCCGAGCCGCAAGATATTGTGACGGGTCCTGCAAATCCTGAGGAGTGCAAACCTCTACCAGAAGGTCGCTGGTTCAATCCCCAGGCTGGCCATGATTGAAGTGCCCTTTGAGCAAGGCACCTAACACCCCCAACTGCTCTCTGGGTGCCATGGATAGGGCTGCCCACCACTTCGGGCACATATTCTTAGCCTAGTGTGTTCACTAATGTGTGTGTTTCCATACATGGATGGGTTAAATGCAGAGGTCAAATTCCATTGTGTGCAAAATCACATTGGCAAAAATATATTTTTATAATTAAAAATATTTTATATTATATCATAATATTCGGATATGACTATATATATATATATAAATAATTGAATGCTGAAAAACAACTGAGTCAGATTGCAGTGAACAGCTTTAATGAGTGTTTTCCTAAAGAACTGCAATCTGAGGTCAGACACTTGCACGTTTAGTCCTTACTGAATAGTAATGCTAGACTAATTGAGATTAATAAGTGAACAATAAGTCTACAGTTGAAGATTTTAAGGGAAATTATTTTTCCAATAATGTGGTGCGAGATGTCAGGATCAATGCTGCTTGTGGTGTTCTCCGAGACTGATTTCTGGAGACGTTCAGTAATTGAGACGATGTCCCCTCTTGAACTGGCAGCAGGGTCGCGTTTGTGGCCCACCTCTTGGCTGACCTCAGCATGTCGCCCAGTGGCCCAGCCGAGCATGTTTACAGTTTGCACAGTCCCAACTCATCTCTCTCTCTCTATCTCTATCTCTCTCTCTCTCTCTCTCTCCAGACCTTCACTCACCCAGCTTATTAATAGCCAATGAAGAGGCAAAGTGGAACACTGGAGAGCAGCAAACATTAATCAGCGTCACCTCTACGCTGGTCGATTAAAATATTTTATGACATTTACTTCCCATTCAGAAGACTGCTATCTGAATATTCCCTCACTACAGCACACTGAGAAAGATGCAGATTTACTCACATTTGACTCATTAAGAACTAAAAAGCGTTAAAGTTAAAAGGTCCAGTCTGTCACTTTCATATTGGTCAACTAAAACATTTTAATGATAATTAACTTTTTTAAATAAATAACCCTTCAAATGATGATTTCTAGAATCTACCATCTGCACAATATATATTTGCTACAGTGCGCTGAGCATTTGCATCTGTGAGGATTTGAGGTTTAAAGGTCAAAAGGTCAAATCTGCATCAGCTTCAGTTAATAACTTCTTTAATGATGATTCACTTATGTTTACCCACCCAGTCAAACACGTTATTTCTGGGGGGTAACAGCCGAACAATATTCTTTCGTCACAGTGCATTGAGAGAAACATTTACTTTAACGCTGCATGATAGTTTAAGCGGGATATCCCTACTAATGAGATATTCTCACACTCTGGGTATAAGCTGTCTTTGTGCAGTGGTTCCTATAGTTAAGAGAACGTCAGGCAAGGCTCTCCTGCAGGGGTAATGTCGGTGCAGAGAGTGCCTTGGAGATTTGGAGCTGGCAGTTCCAATGAAGAAATCTGTATTGCTGTTGGCTGGCAGGCAAAGCTTTGTATCCATTTGTTCCACTCGTCTGCCTCTCAATGAGTTTAATCAGCTGAGAAAAAATTCTGAAAGGGGTGTTGCCCAACCCGCCCATACCTAAGAACCCTTACGAAGGCAGTGCACTTGCTCAAACACACACACACACACAGACACACACAGACATCTACATTCCCTGTGCATCAGTGTGAGAGTTGAGGGTCTCCCTCTCCCCTGTTGCCTCTCGGATTATCAAGTACACTTCAATTACGGCGGATCGATACACTCCTGCCTGCGAAAGGGGAGGGCGAGGGAAATTAGACAGACTTTGGGTATGGCTGTGACTACAAAGCAATGGATTAACGCTGATATGCATCTCTTCATTTACATCAGGAATGGGCCCCCATCCGCTCCCCCTCAGTCTCCCCTTTAGCGGACGCACACACACACGCACGCACACACACACACACGCTTAATTGAAAGGCGACTTTTTGAGAGATTGCTTCTTTAAGTGCTTGGCAAGGTGAGGGCAGCCCTGTCATATACTGTAGGGGGGATTAAGGCTGACCACGGCCCTTCATAGCTAAAGTGGTGAGGTTTTAACATGCTCTAACTGAATACACTTAAGAACAGAGCGACTGTTCATTGTAGGATGGACGTGTTTTGAACTTCGCTTTTAAGAGGCTGACCAACACTTAATGCACTTGGCTGGACAAAATGCACAATGCCAGTAGAATGTCTTTTATGTTAGTTAATGATTACGTAAACATTCTACTTTTGTTCAAGTAAATTGATGCTAATGAGAATGGATCATGCATCAGAGCTGACAGGACAGAATAATGGCTGTTAGAGGTGGCACAATGCCACCATGTACCAGTATTTATTTTCCTGATATAAAAAGATAAGCAATACCAACCCAATATTGCTTTCCTTTAAAAACTACTACACTGGGCCCTGAGTGGCTCAGCAGGCTAAGACACTGACACTATGACCAGAGGATCGCGAGGTCGAGTCCCGTTCATGCTGTTTGCCATCAACAGCCGGGGCCCTCTCTGGGCGGGTAGATGGCACTCTCTCTCCCTATCACTCACACATTGCAATGTCTGCTGGCTCAGGTGTCTGCTGATTGGTCCATTCAGAGCTGGGACCCCTGCGCTTTCCTCCGAGCACTTTGGCTCCCCAGTGACGGTGTTTCAGCGGTAATTCAAAAATGGCGGTGGCCGCATCACACGAAGCGGAGGAGGTGTGTGCACGTCTTCACCCTCCTAGAGTCAGGGACAGTGCAAAGTGATGGGCAGAGCCCTCTAGCAGATGGGATGGGTTAATTGGCTACTACCACATTGGGAAGGGGAGAAAGTTGGCCAAAATTATATAAAAAAAAAAAAAACTCCACTGACATTGCAGCATTTCTACTGTTGGCCCTCAAAAGTAGATTAAACTGCATACACATTCTCCCACCATACAGGAAGAAAAAAACTGACATACTCATTGCTATTATTATGCAATTTATTGCATGCAATATGATATAAAATTAATATAATGCACAATAATGTTAAAATATGTCTGTACAGCTTTATACAAATGTTTCAGTGCTACAAATGCTGCTCCACATACTCGATTATCTATCGTAGGACAGTGTCACTGCTTTTTAGGACAGTTTTGGTGTTTCCCACAAGTTGACAGAGAGCTTATAAGCTTTAGTACAGCTGTTTACTGTCCTCAGGAACTTCAGCACATATTTTATGCAAGGGATCATGGGATGTAGAAATATGGTGGATAAGTGCTTATAGCATTAGTGATAAAGCACTTATTCCTGAACAAGAAGTCCTTTCTCTTTTTTAAAGTCATACTATAGTTGAACAGTGCTTGCACATAATTTACTGTATGTTCTAGTGATTGAGCTTATTGGGGTTGTTAATACAAATATAAATATCTCCTGTTCTAGTGCAAAGAGTGTTTATTTTATGGACTAATATCTCCTATTGTAGTGTATCCATGTTATATCCCATGACACCTTTCACAAAATATATCTGCTAAATTTCTGGCAGAAACTAAACAGCTGTTCTAAAAGACTATGATCTCATGCTCAACAACTTGCGGCAGACATGAAAACTGAACTAAAAACTGAACTGAAAACCAGGTAGTTAAGTTAAAAAAGCCACCAACGTGCTCAGAGCCTGAGAAAAGCATAAGTCATAAAAAGGGAAGCAATAAATACTAAGTTTTAGTGAATAGTAAGTTCTAGTAATTTGGCTGAAAATGGCAACAAAAAATAACACATTCAGTGTGAAAACAATGAAAAATGTATACAGAATAATAAAGTTTTTCTAGTTCCCGGCCATTGACAGGAAACAGAGTGGAACTTTACTGATTTAAAGTTAGTTTAATATTGGACACTCGTTTGACATTCAGAACTCAACAGTACAGGTGAAGACAACAAACAACAAGCACAACTTTTACTAAACTACACTTGTTATGATGAAGCCAGAATATAGCCGCTTAGCTTTGTGTTTGTGCTCCGGTGGCTGCAGTGTTAGAGACCAACTCAAAATTACCAGAAGTAATGTTAAGTGTTTCTGTGTCTGTAGATGATGACACTCATATTAAACACACAAAATATCCATGTGGCTTATATTATTCATTTTAGACATTTTTTTTTTACATTTGTTTTATAAACAAATGTAAAAGAATAAGCAATTAAACTCATGTTATTAAACCTATTGATGTCAAACCAACTTAAGAAAAGACAGACATTCATTCCTGACTAACTACAAGACTTATTTTGGGAAATAGTTTAGTTACTAATTTTTAATCCATTATATGAATAAAAAATTCAGTAGTCAGCCATATGTTTCATTTTGTTTGGTTTCTGTTTCAGCCAAAAAAAAAAATTCAATGCATTCCTAACTTGTCGAAAGTTAGTATCTACATTTTGCATTTATTATTAAATATGTCAATTGTAAAATGTTTATTAATCACCTTCTGTGTTTATATTTACCTACCAAATAAATGTTTTAACAATTTTCAATTTTTGTTCTTGAGACATGTCCGATACATTGTGTGGAGACTGGTCACTGGTTGAAATTAATGTGAAAACTTGTAAATATCAACATCCACCCTTCAACAAAAAGAGCCAATAAGCTTGTATGTATAACTGAGAAAATTCCTGCCTTCTCCCCTCTGTCTGGAGCTATCTGCGTGCATAGGCAGAACAGCCCAAATAGGTGTGTTTTTTTTCCTTAATTAAGTGAGTCATACCCTACACACTCTATACAGAACCTTTGTCAGACTTTACCAAAAATTTCAAATATGTTTTTGAAATGTTTCTGTGGTTAGTTTAGTGTATACAGTGGTAACCCTACTTATGAGCATCCCTACTAACGAGTATTCCAGGTGACAAGTCGAGATCTCGGAATATTTTTGTTCCAGGTAATGAATAAAATTCCAAGTAATGAGTAGCGTTAATTAGTTCAAGTATGCCAAATCCCTAGATGCAAGAGGTCAGTCATTACTTTTGACCGCTGTCCAGTGAAAGTGAAAGTGCTAGGGAAAGCGACGCTAAGGTAGCAAAAGGTAGTGAACAAGAAAGTTAGATACATTTTACTTTTACTTTTCATATGATAAGTGTAACCATGCCATACACGACCACCCGTCCTCCTGTCCTTCTTAGCTGCTAGCCTACACGAGCACCGTCGTCTCGTTTATTTTTTTAAACCCATATAAACACATTATTTAGCATATTAAAGTATACTGTATATTGGCCGGCTGACACGGATTAATCAGTTTTACATGTATTCTTATGGGGAAAATGCATCCAGCTAACGAGCAAACCAGCTAACAAGCTCGGCTCCTGCACAGATTAAACTCGTAAGTAGGGTTATCACTGTATAGCTCTCTCCCCATTCAAACACTTAGCAGACTTTCCTTCTATGACTGGGGAAACATTACAAAGATGGCTGCCAAGTAAACTATTAAAAATAAAGGTTATTGTTACAAAAGGTTTGAGTGATGCAATAGTAGAACCATGTTTAATCTCTGTAATAGAAATTATGAGTGTGAAGAACCTTTAAATGGGTAAAGAACCTTTACATCATGTGAAGCCTTAAAAGGATCCTCACATTCACATCAGAAATTGTTCTTCTATGACTTCTGTGGCTCAAAAATGATTTTTAAAGGCATGACTGCCTTTAGGCCCTCTGGAAATGCTTGCATGTAAAAGAACAACATTGTCTGAATGCTTCCTTATACCCACCACATGTGGCTGCTCTTATATTGACTATTTAACTTTGTGTTGTTTTCCACCAGAAAGAATTCTGTGTAATTTCAGGCTGGATTTGTTAACGAATCAAACCTGAATCATTCTTGTCTATCTAACATCCAAACATTTTCTACTCATACCAGCCCAATGCCAGTGCCAAGGATTATGAGTGCCATCCCTACTGTCAACACTTTATGCCTTATTTTAGACACCATTTGGGTGAAGAATGTGCTTCTCCTGTGAGATGGCTGGAGGATGGAGAGATAAAGAAGACCAAAGAAGAGAGGAGAGAGAAAGTAAAGAAAGAGATAAGCAGAGGCAGAGTGAGTCCCCTGGTAAAGTGTGAAGGTCTCTGGTGCCTGGCCCAAGGTCATGTGCTTTCTGCCCTCCCTCTCTCTCTCTCCCTCCCGCTCTCCTTTCCCTCATCCCTCCATCCCAACACCCTTCCTCCCCACAGAGGCCATGAAAACAGAGCAGCACCTGGGTCTCTCCCTGTCTGCACATCCGGGCTTCCCCGGCCCACAGATGTACTTGTTTATCATCTGCACATGCACACACACACACACACACACACACATACTGAAACACACACACATACTATCCATGCACACAAATATGCACATACACACAAAGACAGACACACATCTCCTGTGACATGAAAGAAGTAAATACATTTAACAAGACAGTACTGAAGCATTTGTATCACAGCCATGTTCATTATTGCACTGAGAGTGATAGTCAGTCAGTGTGAATAATGAACAGAAATGTGAAACACACTTTTCACTTTCTGCATCTGTTACTCATGAGAAGACAATACAAGTACATAAACAGCCGAAAGCAACTCAAGTGAGTAAAGACAGTCTGTTTTCTTAATCCTTTTAAGCACACTCAACTATAACTATACTCTTAACAACTGCATTTAACTGTGACTACTTAACTGTTACTGAACAATTTAAGGGCTTTGATGAAAGCGTGTTGACAAACTCAAACGTGCCTGCTTCAGTCTTTTCTGAATGAAGACAACAGACTGTCACAGTCTTGTTTTGTTTAGATTTGGGCCTGCCTGTATAAAAAAGTCTAACGATTATTTAAAGATAACATGAATTATGGGCTGTATATGGACCTATTCATTATTTCTTATGTGTAGTCTTATTGATGCAAGTGGACAAATTCAGTCAAATGTGTTGATTTTGTATTCATATTTGTACAGTGGAACCTCAGTTATTGTTTGGCCTGGTTATTTTGGTTATTTTATTTATATATTATACCTTTTGGGGGGGAAATTGTCCCAGTTATCATTCATCTGCCCGGTTTTCATCAGCGTGCCCACATGAGTCATCGCTAATTTCATGAAAACAAAGCATCCACCCAGACATTTCTCACTCACCCACACATTCCTGGACAGTACAAAATACTGGACCACACCGGTACACTCTTAAACCGTAAACCCGTAAGAGTGATGTTAAATGTTCACATAGCCATTTCTTTAGTCTTATGTATTTACTTCTCATTGTGTTCTGTATGTAAAACTATAGTTATTTTATATAAAATGTATTTTTGTTAATATTTTGTAGTGTGTGGAACAGATTAATTGGATTAACATTATTTCTTATTGTTTGTTTTGGTTATCATCAGACACTTTAGAACAGATTAATGACAAAAACTGAGGTTCCACTGTATATGTAACTGAAGTGGACATTTTTGATTATCATTTGATCATAAGCTGCTGTGCATAGTCAGCTGTTGCTGTGTACTCCATGCCA
This sequence comes from Crenuchus spilurus, assembly GCA_036984385.1. Lineage (NCBI taxonomy): Eukaryota > Metazoa > Chordata > Actinopteri > Characiformes > Crenuchidae > Crenuchus > Crenuchus spilurus. The sequence continues at coordinate 19,829 of BRDA01027562.1, read as the reverse complement.
TGTTTTTGTCATTTCTTGACAAAGACACAAACTTTGAGTCAAAAGTGCAGCCATGGAAATGTAATTCAGATTAGTTATGGAATTCAACAACTCTATCAAGCCCCACAGATTCAGTCTGAAGATGAAGACATCGCACAATTGTATATTTTCCTTTTGTTTTGGGTTGAAACAAGAAAAAGAAAGACAATGCTGCTCGAAAGGGCCAAGCAGACAAGTTAATCCTGGGCAGTTTGTTGTGATCACTTTAATTTAGTTGTCTGGCCAGTGAGAGGCCTCAGGTTGCAGAGGCCTGCTGAACCATATCCCCTCTGTCCTGCATGGGTCAGCATTGTGTTACGAGACTAAGAGAGACAGAGGAACAGACAGACAGACACACACACAGAGAGAGAGAGAGAGAGAGAGAGAGAGAGAGAGAGAGAGAGTGTGAATGAGAGCTAGAAAGGGAAAGATGCTTCCAAGACGTACACAAACGTCCCTCTGCCTTTTCGAAAATTTTGCCTCTTTGCTGAAAGCCTTTCTCTAGACACTCACTCGCTCCCCCCACCCAAACCCACCAGCTTTCTCCCCCCCACCTTCCCCCTCCTTTTCCTGCTGCAATCTGTCCTGCCAGCTCCCACGGTTCGTCTTTGGAAGTGATCCGTCCCCGAGCGTTCGGCAGAGCCACTCCATGTTCACATCCCCCGAGGGGCCTTCCCAGCCTGCCCACTACCCTGTGCCTTCCTTTGTCAGCCAAATGGATACCAATTAAATCAACTGTTCTCCAATTAGGATTTGGAGAGAATATATCTTGTTCAGTGTTTTGAAAAAATCCCAGAGCCTGGCTCCCCCTATCTTTTTTCTTGCCCCAGTCCCCCCCCCCAAACTCTGCTCCTTCCTCTATTCTCTTACTAGCCCTTTTCCTGGAATCAGTTACTGAGAAAGGGAGAGTGCTTATTTCCTGCAACACGACACTCCCTTCTTTTACATCTTTTCGTCTCGGTCCTCTCGTACATCTTAATAAAGAGCTTTGCAAAACATTATCAAGCTTGTCAAATCATATTTGTTTATCCTAAGCTGGAATTTGTTCATCCTAATCACATGTTAATAGTGCATCTTCCCTCAATGGTCATTACAATACCCAGTTCAATGTACCATGACCCCGGGGACACTAATTTAGTTTACTGATATGAATATCAGAAATGTTTGTTGGACAATTCTAAACCATTGTTTTTCTTATTGAGCAATAACAGTGAAGGTCAAACAATGCGTATTAGATAATAAAAAATAAAGCATTCATGGACCCGCCAATGACTCTACAGAAAATTAACTCCGGTTATGCACTCATAAATTCTCCCACAACTGCAAGAAAGCAGGACCCTTTGTGATTAATAAAAGAGAGAGAGAATGTGTGTGTGTGTGTGTGTGTGTGTGTGTGTGTGTGTGTGTGTGTCTGTGTTTGGGGCTATCTTAATCTGGAACCAGGGCTGTGGAGGTGCTTGGATGCTGGCCACGTCATTATTGCCTATTAGTCGTGTTGAGAAAGTATGCCCCATTGTGTTCCTTATGACTGGGCAACACCCCCTCCTGCCACTCGAAATCACATCCAGCTAAACAAACCACCCAGTGCAGCTTCCTGCCGTGATCTGATTCAGACTTAGTCCCTTCTCTCTCACTCCCTTTCTCTTTGCTTCTCTCTCTCTCTCTCTCTCTCTCTCTCTCTGATTCATGAGCACCACTATCCAGTCACATGCAGGGGTCTCCACCCGCTGCCCACCCTGTCTCCAGGCTGATGAAGATTTGGCTATTATTTTGAAACCAAGCCAAAACGGAGCATGAGCTTACTGCTGGGCCACTCCTGGTTTACATTAGCCCAGTTAGCGCTCACTCTCCTCTGCCTGTCTGTCCAGTTAATAGCAGTATCAATAAAGCAGAACAGGTCCAGCACACATGCCAGGTATTTGTGGCTTTGCTACTGTACAATACTGTGTGTTTATATCTGTCACTGGTATAGTAACAAAGAGTATTTTTCAAAACTTTAATAAGATGGTGTGTCCTAAATCAGGACCCTCATTGCATGCCATTGGCCCTTGTCAGCTAATGTCTGGTGTAATGATACAATGAGTCTAAGAACTTAGGACTTCCTTATTAACAATGATGGAAAAGTCAATTAACATTCTATGCACTTTTACCACCAACAAAACATTATGTCACTTTACTGACATTGAACTGTAAGGATGAATCAACCTAATCAAGAAGGATTTTGATGACAGCATGTGTGTCAAATTTGGCTTGGAAACGGCACAGCACAAAAAATAACTATTGAATTTATTGAAGAATAAAATGCTTTTCATAATTTAGAAATTCGTAAAATTCCTGTTATTCCACCATGAAGACGCTCTTTAACACTGGTAAGGCTGAATGAGCACTAATGTGTAATTAAATAAAGCTGTAATTTTAAGAACATTCCACTGTTCAGCTTCAATAATTTGGTTGTACTGCGTCTTGACCTTCTGTGCTTGTAAACAGCAGGCAGGCATTAAAGGAAAATGAAGGAAAGGTAGAATAAAAGGTTGCTCTGCAAAGTTGAAGATCGATTGTGTTATTTCTGGAATAATTTCCGTCTGATTTGTTCGAGTTAAATCAGTTTTGTTCGGCTTAGACTTTGTTGTGTGACATCACGTCAGTGAGGCCCTCTGAGCTTCGTAAAGTTGATGGAAATAGATCAAACGCTGAGTGATCAAATTTTCAAATGAAGTCATTAGCACTGCATGGTATGGATCTCCTCTCGGAAGAAGGTGGCCTCTCCTCGCCTGGCCTTCTGGGAGATAGAGATGTGCACAATAGCGGTCTCAATCCTGCGCCGTTCATGAGCTGATCTGACAGCTGAAAATCGGCGTCCAGTCCATCTCATTCATGCTCCGGGACAATGTGTTAATACAGTTGCTTAGATGCTGATCTTCCCTCAGCGTTCCTGATGGCCCCCTACCTTTGATGTGTCATGTGCCTTTATTATGAGAAAGGAGCCTGATTGTGTGGCCGCAATAAAAAGCCCTTTTAAGTCCACTACAGAACAAAGATGGTAAGTGACATTATGCAACAAGAGATTGACCTCTACTGATCCCTTCTAGGGTTTTGGGCTACAGAGGCTGTGTGTAGGGGTGTGAGGAGAGAGCGTGTATGTGTGTGTGGAGCCTGGCGGAGTGTCTATCTTTCTTCTGGGAACATGGGAAGGCTCTTTAGTCCTCTGTCTGCAACAGCTGCTACCTCTCTCTCTCTCTCTCTCTCTCTCTCTCTCTCTCTCTCTCTGTGAGCACTACAGAAGAGACACATATATCATATGGAATGTCTCGCTATGAAAAGTATAAAAGGCACATAAAGTTATTACATGATGTATGACTGACTAAACAAATGAATGTTTATCTTGAAAGGGTTTTCGTTTTTTAAATGTGTAAATGATGCTCTGTAATGTTACTATTAACCTCGCTAATGAGGGTTATGCTGCAGACAAAGATCAAAACCAAAGGATGGAGTAATCCTCATACGTGACGTCTGGTTATGCTACCCTCTCTCCCTCCTTATAAAAGCCACTGAACTGCACCCCTAATTCCGTCCATCCACACAGTACATAAATCAATCAGTAGACTTCAGCTCATGGGCTCTTTCAGTACTGTAAACTGGGAAGGATGTCTGGGATATAATCATTACAGATCAGGAGCCTCTGGGGCCAACAAAAATAACATCTGTCTCCAGACATCCATGAACTTCCAGAGGCCTCTACCTCACAGCTGAACTCCGAAACACTCTGCAGTCAGGAAACCATCTGATTGTGCATTTAATGAACCCAAAAGTACAGCCGGTGTTATTCCAGCTGTATTTGGAGGCAGGTTCTAAAGTGTATAAACACAAAGAGTAAATACTCGCCAGGGTTGTAAATGCAAGACTGATTGATCCATTGTGCGCTGACCAGAGTGTTCAAATGAGACCATTACTTTTAGATCTAATTACGCTACCAGGTAAAGCCAAGTGCCCCCAACAGCCAGCTGCTCTCCTGACTACAGGAAAAGAAATGATGCATCAAGATATGATGTGAACAAAGGGTAGCAGCATAAACTTCATCCGGTTTCTTTCACTGGACTACAGAGCTTCTCGGTTTCAACCTTTGCCACCCACAGCTTCGGCCCCTGATTTCATGGAAGATAAATAAATGAACAATCAGTGCATTTTTCCACTGACTAATTCCAGGAGGGAGAGAGGAGGAGGGAGAGCAAAAAAAAAAGAGAAAAAACAATTAAAAAGCCCTTCTTCTTCCCATCCAGACGATTTCCCACGCATTTCTTGGCAGAGGATCTCCTGACGATCTCCAGAGGCCTTGCTTCTTTTCCAGTCCGCGAGGAACTTGTCAGGAAAAGATCTACATTTCCCAGAGAGGAGTGTGGGCGAAAGTGAGAGGAACACAACGAGAAGGAGCAGCGGGCAAGGGGGTGGGGGGGTGACCAAGGGAGGGACGGGAAGAAGAGAGAGCGAAGGAAAAAAGAAAGCAAGCAAAGGAGAGCTGTCAGAGAGAGAGAGAGAGATGCTGAGAGACTTAAGCGAGGATGAGGGAATCTGCAGATACTCAGACTATCCAGCAGGGAGCAATAGCTACAGGAAGTGGGAGAGTGGAGGGAGAAAGAGAACGAGAGGGATGGAAGGGTAGGGCTTGAGAAGAACGAGAACATTCATGAGGATGAAGCCCTCATCAGCTGATTACTAAAGAATGGTCACTTTGACAGTGAAACACTGATATTTGAGAACTGCTGAAGGTTTAGTCAGGGGTGGGATTAGTGAGAATGATAATAAAGTAAAAAATGAACAGTAAATTGAGTATTTCTGACTAACTGAATACAAAGTAACAACACTCACAAGAACATTTTGGGTAGGGCTTGAGAAGAAGGAGAACATTCATGGGGGAAACTCCAACGAGTCGGACATCAGCTGACTTATGAGCACTTGAGAGAGAAAGAAAAAGCAGGCGAGCCTTATTAATGCCAGTGAAAGAGATCTGGAATGCCATAATCAAACTATTGTTCTTGAGAGCCTGACCCAGGGGTGCACAAGTGCATGGCTAATCAGTTTAACCTTCCGATACCCGACTTGACTTTTTGGCACTTTCACATGATCCGCAGATGACAGCTAGTGCCAGGCCCAGCCCCTCTCTCAGGGTAGAGTACCATAGCTCCATAGCCTACGGTACTGCAGGGCCAAAAAGCCCCGACCCCAGAGCCACCCTGACCTGGCAGGGCATACACCTCTGCCCGAGGGTTCGACACAAACACCTCTCAGACAAAAGCCATCTCTCAGACAGCTGCTCCCAACCTCTCCAACTGGCACTTCTCTTTTTGGCAGAGACGTCATTATCCTTATTCTAATGAGGGGGTTTTACAGCTTTTGTTTTTTAGGATCGAGCCCGAGTGGTTGCTGTTTGACCCTGCTATGATGGCGCAGGTCAGCGGCACGCTCTGCAGGGTCAGGGAACGTGACAGAAGTGTCAAAACTGATTTGAAGTGATGGGCGAACCAACAGGTTGGACAGATTGGCCCATATTTTTCACTCCCATATTTTCTTTAACAAGACAGGCTTTTGGGGGCTATTGGATGCCTGATGACAGCTGAAAAGTGTCCTGATTGATTGACAAGGAAAAGGACTCATGATTTTAGGACACATTTCAGACTAACAGCATTTCAGTGTTTTGTTTTTCTTCCTTTATTATTACTTTTTTGGTAGGTGACCTGGTCAATGCTATGGGAACACAGCACAATGGCATCTGGTTTAGAAATGTTTCCCTTTTATATGCCACCACTCGCACGGCAAAATGGTAAGAAGCAAACAATCCAAACATTCTGAAATATCTGACATATGGTACATCTAATCGGTTTAATTTCTAATTTCTAAAACAAAATCTAGCAAAAATGTAATAATATTACATCCACTTTATATTATATGCAGATTACATTATACACACCATCCTTTGACATCTCCCCCTCATCAACAAACTAAAAGGCAGATATTGCTAAGGCTCAGTGAGTAAGTGCAGCTGAAACACACATCTACTCCTCAGCACTTTAAAACCTCTTCTTCTCATCACTTCTTTAAGAGCCACAACCCAATTACCCCCGATGAACACTCCCAGCCAACGCTCCAAAACCTGCCAGGTCTGCGTCTCACATCTCCGGCGGCCCGGTCTCCAGCCACCATTGGACCAGCACACTTCAGTTTGTCTTTATTAAGCAACAAGCAGGTTTAATCAACGTTGGGGGAGAGCCGTGCGCTTTCCTGCCTCTAATGTGCCATTAGGCTCCATTCGGAGAGACTGGAGCGCTTGTCACCCAGAGTGGAGAAGCCTGAAGTAATCAATGGTAGTTAAGAGCAGTAATTTATCACAGTGCCAAAGGCAGGGCTGAGGGGAAGCAGGACTGGTGCAGGCTGGGGAAGACTAGAATGGGACGAGCGAGTGACGTGACGGCCATGCTGCTGGACGGGTCATTGCACAATTACTCTTCATCTGCCTCTCGACTTGACCGCTGCCAAAGGCCCGGTTCAACAGCACTATTATCGGGCTTTATCAATAGCATGGAATTAAAAGTCATTGATTTCTGCATAGGTGTTTTTTTTCTCCCTTTTTGTGTCTCTGTAGGTCTTTGTTACAAACTAAGCCAAAGTAGAGACTTTCAGACTGAATAGTCATGCGCAGGGGCTGTTTCACAGTGTGTGTTAAGAGATACAGAATGTCTTTTTCACCATATAGTCCGAGTTATGAATTTACTTCTGAGTTTTAAAAGGAAAATGTGTGTGGGACAGTTGCTCTCCAGTGTTTAACACCAGTGGTCTTGCTCCCAGCTGCTCTCACAGATCATCTTTTCATTTCATTACCCCAGATAATACAACAATGAGGTCAAAATATCTGTTTAATTGGTTAATGAAATATTTGTAGTATATGTTCAACCCTGCTATAGATGACTACAGTCAACACTGATGAATGAGAGTTCAACTGTACTGCAGTGAGTTTATATCAGTCTTGTATTTAGTGATGAAAAATAAGAAAAAGAACAAGTAAAGCACTTTCTTGCTACCTTAGATGTAGAGTGTTGGAAAAATAAAAGTAAGCAATACTCACAGGAGAGCTTGCCATTGGAAGCCGCCTGACAGAAAGCATTGACTCATCAAAACTCCTTTAAAGAAAGGATAGGGGCTTTAGAGCTAAATGACAGCCATTCAGAACGCTGTGGCAAGAGCTAGAGAATGGAACACAACTGCGGTCCAAACCTTTTGTGGACAGAACAAGCCTGTTCAAGAGAAATAACAAGAGTAAATAGACCTCTTTAGACAATTTCCATGACAACAACAAAACAGGACTTACATTCTTCAGAGAATAAAAAACACTGACTAATCTCACAATCTACAAAAATAAAATGCAACAATTCTTTAATGAGATCAGTCTTTTAATTCTTACATTTTCATTTGTAATATGTTAAGTTTTCTTTCACTTTGTTATAGGGTTTGTAGAACCTCAAGTGTTCACACAGACTGTTTTCCCTACACTGTCGTCCTGAAAACGTGCAAAAAAAAAAAAAGAAGTAAAAAGACAAAGCATATTTTCACCAGATGCTGCATGTCCTAAAAAGCCACCAAAATGCCTTCCAAGACAGTCCGTAGAGTTTTAGGCACCTGAAATTGTTGTACAAGAGAATTATCAGCTATAATAAGAAATAAGAATAAAGTGATTTGTTGTCCCTTAACCCTCAATGCAGAAGCAAGGCGACCCTGTGTCTATATTTCATGCACTGGCTGTTGGTGTGTAAATTGCTCAATAAAAAGAAGGTCACTTTTTTTGAGCACAGTGGTTAATGGACTTAATTTTAGCCTCATTGCATCCTTCCCTGCCACGGATGCTGTTTGCTTCACTTAATTTGGATTGTGAAATAAGCTGAGCGCAAGTAATGCATGGAGGTATTGTCTGAGAATGCCCTGTGTGGAGTCCAACGCAAAGAAAGAAGAGTGAACTCTGGAAAACAAATGATGTTCAGCAATTACCCACAAATCATAGTGCACATGAATGGTCAGGCCCAGAGGTGGAAGAGCAATGAAGGAAGGAAAAAAAAAGAGAAAAGTTGAAAGGGGTCCAAATAAAGAATAAGAAAAATTTCAATTTCACGAGCATTATTATTTTCATTAATCATAAGGCCTGCCATCAGGCTCTATCCTTATGCCTTAGCTGGAGATCTATTATACGCTCCATTTAGTCCTGGCCATATTACCTCATATGTTTTCCCGGCCGACCAAATAAGACTTAAGAGATAAAACAATTTACTGTTCATTATGAGCCATGTCATAAGAATCAATCTATTAACCTGTGTTAACTAGACCAGGGGGGTGAGGAGAGGCCGCCGCATGCTTGATGGGAGAGAGAAATGGATATTTATCTATTGAATGTCCATGATCATAAAGAGATGTGGGCTTTTAATAGCCCCCCCTCCCATGCCCCCCAACACAACCCCACTACCACTTACACACACATACACACACACACACACACACACACACACCTCTGTCCCTCTGTCAAACCTGTTCCCATCCCAAACTCCCCACCTCAGTAGATGGCTTTATTTTCCCAGTGGCCAGTGCGCCCTCCTCTCGCCTCCACGCAGCCCCTGACCTGTGAAAGATTCTAACAAATTAGCTTCTATTGTGGAGCCAAAGGTGCCATCAATGAGGAGACGCTCGGCTGAGCCTAAAGTATGATGGGAGAGCGCAGGCGGCAGAGCAAAGACCCCTGACGTGATTGAATTAACCCTTTGTGGGGAACAGGCCAGTATAAGGAGGAGAAAGGCTATTTTTACAGTGCTTCAGAACAGGTGCATGGATCTCGAGGCTTTTGCTGGACTGGTGCAGCTCTATTCACAAAAATCTAAAATAATGTTGACAATTTTACCTGTGGGTTTTGTTGGTGGAACCACAAAAAAGGACAATGAAAGATCACAATAATTGCCCTGTTTTGTTCGATAACTGCTGCGCAGCTTTCAGATTGCCTGTTCATAGTGATTTTGAATGTGTAATGTACGCGGTTATTGATTTGAAGCATTTTGATGCCTGTGCCTGCCTCTGTATGGATTTCTTTGAATGTATCGTGGACGCTGCAGGATATTTTAAATTCCTCAATAAGTGCTTTCCACCCCGCACTGTGTGTAATCTTTAAATGTTGCTGAAACTCCATAATTCTGGCATAACCCACACACTCAGCAGAGAGGGCAGTTTTTTTTCCCTGTTTTGGCCAAGCCAATCAGTTGCTCTGGTCCTCCAGGCTTGAACTTATTGACATATCCATGTATTGATGGGCTTGAAAGAAGCCTGATATTTGTATGATAATGAATGTTTGAACTGCACATATAAAGGGTCAGTCATCACCTGATACCCCTCTAAGTCTCAGGGAGCACTTTGCTTTTAAAAAGGTGAAGGGTGATTGAGTGTGTATGGTGTGTGTTAACCTTAGGTGCTTATGTGTTTGCATTATTCATAATCAGCCTACATGGTAGTTCTCACCTCCAGTTTGTTTCCAAATTATCTGCACTAATGGTTCTTCAACTCTTGAAAAAAGTATTGAAATTTGTACGTCAATACGAGCAAGTGTCAAAATAGCATGACTCTACAAATACAGCATGTGATTGAATAGCAGGAATAGCATTAGTTAAAAAAACAGGTAGAGGGGAGGTATAAAATGGAAAGGAGTCAGCAGAACATCATTACAAAGACCCAATGCTTCTCTTTGCAACCGTATGATTAGTGTTAGAAATAACATCAAACTAGGATTCATTAAAATAATTCTGAAATTGTGCTAAACGAGCTGTGTCAGTGAGCCGGCCTCAGGGCATGTCAGTACAACTCCAATCTGCAAGCCAACCTCTCCTCCCACACACACACACGCACACACACACACACACATACACACACACACATAAACTAACATACACATCTGCATGGATCTCAGGAACACATGAGCATCACACAGAGGTGCCTCAGGTGCCAGTGTGATTGTCAAGGGAGCAAAATCATCATCATAAAGATCAATACACACTCACATTATAGTACGGATGTTGCTCTAGTCCAGTCATGTTAAGCCTCCCATACACCAAACGACTTTTAACAGACTAAAGTCTGACACCATCTCACATCTACAGACTTTTTAATCACAGTCTAGTCACAGGCTTAAGATTTTGGAAAGACTGTGGATCTTGCAGGGTCACTAATTTAAAGACTGCAACTAGATTCTTTTGAGATTCTTTCCCACCTGCTTTTGTTTTACATAAAATGAATGCAATAAAGAGAAGAATTATTGCAAAATATGTATTTATTAAAGCTTTTGTTGTATCAAAAATAACTCAACGCACAATAAAACAATGTAGTGCAAAATATAAATATAGTAACATGCATTACAAATACAGAGCTATCAGAGCTCAAAATACTGTCCACATATGATTCACATTCATGCATTCCTGGTCCTGTGTGTCTGCATGCTCCTCATTTTCTTCAAGTTGGTGGGAAAACAATAACTTTTAAGATTAAAATGATTGTTAAATAGCCCCATTCAGTAGTGTTTAGTTAGCTAGTTAGCTTTAGCATAGCAAACACCTGGGATTTTGAAGCCTTCACCAATTTGTCCACTTTTTTCTTTTCGTCTCCTTTGTGGTAAAACACTCTTGCTCGCTCCATTAGGTTCTCCTTTTTTTCCGTAGTTTCCGAGCTCTACCCGCCAGACATTCGTGTATTTACTATTTCCCTTTGCAGCTTTCCGTAGCTCTCCTATTGGTTCCCAACAGTATTTGCTCTGGTCAACTACACTGTAAAAAATGAACTTGCCCTGTTGTTAACCTAACTTAAATATTGTAGTTGGTATGACTATCAAGCACTGAATTTGTTGTGATAACTCAATATTTCATGTTTACTAACTACGCTTCCTGAGTTTACCTAACTTTAAATTTTAAGGCAGCATGGACACTAACTTTTTTAAGTTGAAACAACACGGATATTTTTTACAGTGTAGGGGTCAACTCTTTAGACTTGCGATAATATTAAACATGTTTGATTTTATCGGAACGCCTCGACGTGAAAAAGACAGACTAAAACATTCAGTCCTGACCACCTTACACTTAACGATCGAGATGACACGACTGCAACTCAACTCTAGCAAGACTCTCGTGATTTTAGCCCGACTTTGAAAATGTGTCTGCGACTGTAAAATCGTGTGAAAGTCATTAGGTGTAAGGCAAGCTTTAGGTATGTTAGTCATTCATTACTATTTACTTTTGAATACTTCTCTTAGGTTTGGTACAACAAAAATATCTTGGTTACTGTAGTTAGGTTTACACAAAGCAGCACATTGGGCCTCATTCACAAGATTCTTTGTGGAAATTGAACAAGTTGGGTTTAAACAGAAATGTATTCTTTGTTTGTGAATGATGCCTAATGTTCATCATAAAATCAAATATGCACACAATTTCCACTTACTCAGAGAAGTAGATGATCAAGACATGACTTTAGTCCAAATTTTGCTTATTTAGTTTAGAACTGAAACTGTGAATCTAACGATGTTAACAAACACTCAATAGTCACCCAAATAGCCCAGATGTTTCTGTAAAAATGCATCAGTGAAACTTCTCTCAGCCCAGTCAAATCAAATGCAGATTTTTATGTAAGGTCTCACAGTACAACATACTATAAACTAAAAACATAAGATTGCTATTTTGACACAAGATCTGTCTGCAGTTATGAACAGCACCATAAATAGCAAGGAATCTGATTCAAGGTCAGTCTGCCTTTGAGAAACGTTTGCAGAAATGGCTTGGACTTATTTGAATGACTATTGAGTTCCACATCAGCCACATTAGTCTCAAACCTCATTTTAAACTAAAGAAGCAAACTTTGTTCTCTAAACATGTTTTGAATTATGAGGTACACAATTTGGCAAATGTGACTTTTCCAAAATGAAGTTTCTGGTCCACGCTTGCATCACATCTACTTTACAAAGTGACAAGAACTTCAAGTGTGACTGTAGCTTAAGAGACTTAGCAAAACCAGATCTGTTCTGGTCTGAAATGAAATGATACCTATGGGTCAACTTTTGATTTGTTACCAAGTCCAGGACACAGCAAATTTGTTTTTGATTATTCATCCCATTTCTTTCAGTCCTCTCAAATTGCCAGATTATGTATAACAAGGCTGTGATTTATCCAGAAATTCATTCTGTGCTGAAATGCCAAACCAAAATAACAAAATTAAAAGTGTCCAGATACTTACAGAATGACCTGCAGCTAACTATGATCTCTGTTAATAAGCTTCATTTTTCCGAGCAACTGGCTTTTATACTAAAAGTCACTATAGTTCTTGTGGTTGTTCTGTATTTATATTATTTCACAAATGATCAGCAAATCAAGGCTGCCATTATTGTAGAAATCATTTGATTATTCAGTTGGTTCAAGTTATGGACTTTTAATGAGCAGTTTATTATGCATACAGATTTCCATTAAATATAATTAATCCCACACAGAGATCAGTGCGAGTGCCAATAATGAACGAGAATTTTTCAACGATGACGTATTAGGTCACTGCTTTCTACGTAAACATGACCTAACCTATTTGCATACAGTATTTTCATGATCATGACCTGGGAGACCATTACAAAGAAATTAACACAACCTCCATTTCAGGCTTAAGATGTTCTTCATTCCCCAATTAGTTTTCTCTTTTTTTTTTTTTGACAGGGTAAAACACTACCCAGCGTGGGAACACTATACAGGCCTTCATTTATTTTTCATCTCCTCTTCACCAAGAGATAAAACTGGGAGAAGCCAGTTGAAATAAATAATCTTGTTTACTCGAAAAGGTTAAATAAGCAGTCAAGCGCTAATCCAGTTTACATGGTGGAATGTTGAAAGAAAATAGCAATATTTCTGATGTGAGTTCCCACAGCCGAAGGACAGTGCAGCAGACATTTATTTTTGCACAACTGGGGAAGGTCACCCCTTGTGATATTCTTATTTATTAATTTAATGCTGCTATAAATTTGTTTCTCTGGGTGCCTCGTTCAACTTGGGAGGTGAAAATATGATCCACAACAGGATAGGGAAGACATTTTTTGGTGAGCAATTCTATTTTCTTAACCTTGAGATGGACAGCTTGGACAGTTCAGCTGTTGGACGTGCTCCAAATCATATGCATGGTATTACACAAAACAAACTTCACCTTTGAATAGATGTGAAGTTATCCTTTCCTGTAATAAAGCTGGTCTAAATGTATCTAATTTATCCCAGTTACATAATCTAGATTTTGTATTTAGTTTGGTGGTTGAAATTTTATGGGGTCTTATAGGGTGTTATGAGTCATTATTCCACCTGGAAGTTCACCTTGCTAAGAGCTTCAGGTCTTGATACAAGTACGAAATGCCTGGAGGTGAAACATCTTCCTGATTCTAGCATTACTGGCTGAAATAAACAGCTATTGGCAGATTCTCGCCCATGTTTGTGTGTGTCTGCTTGAGCTATGGAGTGCAGATGCTCAAGAGGGGCAAAACCAAATGCAAAGTCGCGCCATCAAACGGATTCAAAGGTTCGAGTGAAGTCGAGGCGACATGAAACGGCTTTTGACGCAGCACTTTCAAGGTGCCGATAAGACCCTTCTGCCGTCCGTCAAATGTATTCAAACCCATGCATCCTTGCTTTCTTCCACCGGAGAGCAACCAGAACTGGGCGGAAATGAGTATGAAATGACCTTTTTGTGTGCCTGCGAATGTGTGCATAGGTTTGAAGATGAGACAAGGTGCTTTCCTAATCCCAAGCTTCTTTTTTCCCCTTTTTTTGCGATTGCTGTTGCAAATGTCTCCGGCTGGGCTAATCTCAACCCCCTTCTCTCATGCCTCGTGACATTTCCAGAAAATTAGCCTTTCAAGTGACCTAAGTGGCTCTCTGTGAATTTAGAGATAGATAGATCTCCTTGTTTGTTTATTCAGACTGCTTCTGGACAGCCTGGTTGCCATTATGAGAATGTTCTCCATGGATTCAGGAAGGACCACCTACATTCTCTACCATGTAAGTTTTCACACCAAGGCAGGTATACAGATTTGCCAAATTTTTTTAAAGTTTGAGATACAATTTTATTTGTCTGTTTAATGAACAGTGCTGCACAGTAAACAAAAAGCTACCGGTAATTTATTCAACTACCTTACTCTGTTTATTTTGCCCTAAGCTCTTCATCACAAAGGTGGGTGATGGTTCTGCAATACCACTGTGTAAAGAGCAAAATCTTATTAGATCTGTTGATTCAACATCAATTGTCTTAATGAAATGTGATGCACAAACAATGGATCTAATTCCATGGGCATCTCAAAAATATTTCCAATTGGTCAACAAGCTAATTACTGATTCAGTTTTAAATGTAACCACAAGATGTGTGCAATTAATAGTAAATACATTATTTACCAAGAAAGAGGAATTATCAGGAAACATACATAATGGCTTTTCCACACACTAAACCAATGAGTGCACTTGAACAACTGTATTTCCTAAAGTTTGACAACCAGAATAAGAAAAAGATGGGACAGTATGGAAAATGAAAACAAATTACTCTGATGTGTTTAATAGCAGATAATATGAACCCAAGATATTTCATGTTTTGTCTGGTCAGCTTCAATTCATTTGTTAACATACATTCATTCCTAAACTTCAGGTCTAAAACACACCCCAAAAAGAGGTGGAATGGTAAAGTGTTTACCACTTTGTAATGTCACCATTTCTTCTCAGAACATTTTGACACAGAGGATACCAAGCCATGAAGAGTTTCCTGTAAATACACCCTAAGGTCTAAAGAAGTACAGGGTTGTTGTTGTTGCATTTTATATTTAAAAATTTAAATATACACATTTTTACACACATTCTCTATTGGGGACTGGTCAGGACTGCAGACAGGTCAGCCCAGTACCTGTACCCTCTTCTTTCACAGCCATGTCTTTATACTGTGTGCAGCATGTGCTTTTGTATTGTCTTGTTTAAAAAATGAATGGACATCCCTAGAAAAGATGTCTTCTTGAGGGCAGCCTATGTTACTCTAAAATCTCAATGTACTTTTCAGAAATGTAATTACCTTTACCAAGAGCAGTAGCACATCTGACACTGACAGACGCTGGATTTTGGAAGTGTTGCTGATAACAGTCTGGATTGTCTTTTTGTCAACATTGGTCTGGAGCACACAGCATCTATTTCTTTAAAAAAATGGTCTAAAGTACTGATGAATATAACCACAATATTCATTTACATTTTGTAATGGTCCAAGCCAGGTGTCTCTTAGCCCAGAAAAGTCAATGCTGCTTCTGGACATGCTTAACATAAGGCTTCTCTTTTGCAGAGTAATGTTTTAAGTAGCATTTTTAAATGTAACTCTGTTACAACAACTATGATAAAACTGTATTGTAGTGCTTGACAAAGGTTATAGTGTCTGGCAAAGGTATGCCAAAGTAATCCCTTGCCCATATGTTTATATCAGCAATTGATAAATGATGTTTGATGATACAATTCCTTGTGCAGGATTGGAGATCATGGGTGTTCAGCTTAGGCTTGGTTTACACACAATGAAATTGCTCCAGATTCCATTAATCATTTAATTATATTATGCACTGTTGAGGGAGAAATATCTAACTTACCCCCATCCTAACTTTTTTTGGAACATGTTCTTGGCCTGAAAAACAGGAATGGTTATATTTTAACAAATGAAATCTTAATAAAATGAAATGTACATAATGAAATATCATGGGTTCATACTGTCTGCAATGAAATAAATTCAAAGTAAATGTAAGAAACATTGTTTTTGCATTACACAGATATACAAATTAAACTTTCTGACAGTGTGATTTGCACACAATGGAATTTGACCTCAGCATTTAATCCATCCATGCAGTGAAACACACACTAGTGAACACACTAGGTTGTGTGAACATGTGCCTGAAGCAGTGGGCAGCCCTATCCACACCACTCGGGGAGCAGTTGGGGGTTAGGTACCTTGCTCAAAAGCACTTCAGTCATGACCTGTTCAGGGATCAATCCGTCGACCTTCTGGTCACAAGACCAGATCTCTAACTACCAGGTCACGGCTGCCCATAGCATTGCCATACTATCCCAAGAGCATGTGTAATTACCATGTGATTTGTATGTCGTAGTTATGAAGAGTTAATAACTAATACATTTTTGCTGACTACACATATAGCTATAGTTCTTATTTATTGGATATTGCAAATAGACATAAGAATAGCCATTATTTCAAATAGCCATCACAAATCACAATAAGCATTATACTGTATAATGTAGATCTAGAGATCCTCTGTATATTTCACGGACTGGAGATAAGTAAAACCACATTAAAGCAAGACCATTAGTTCTGCTTATTGCTCAGGGTGAAGTACTGGTGTTATCTTTGTCTCATAGAGTGAACCACACAACTAAAATACACACCATGTCCAGGTCAACTGTACATTTGATTGGTTTGGATCAGATACCTACTGAAACACAAATGAGTGTGAAGCAAGAAATCATTCTAAAGAAAAATAACAGATGGCACCAAAAAAGTAACACCTCTGCCTTCTGACATTATTTTATACATGGCAAACACTTATCAACATGAAGCTGGGGGTGGGGCGGGGGGGTGTAGAAGCACATGGAAATGGGTTTGGATAGAAAATTAAGTTCAAAGGTCACACGGCCCGGTCTGAAGGGTAACAGCAGATGAAATGTGGCTATTTGTTTTAAGCCAAGACTGATTTCATCTGGGCTGGAAAAGGTCAATGTGACATGAAAAAGGGATTCGTCTCCACTGGAGCAGGCACTGATGCTTAGCTCTCCAGGCGCCTGTGTTTACTTGTGTATTTACACATGGGCTTACTAACTGAGTCATTATTCACTCCATAACAGCTTCTTCTTCGGCCTGCAAGCTACAGACATACAAGTAAACAAATTGAGGGTTTTTTAGTTTTGTTTATTTACTTTCTTTATTACAATTACAAAGCTCACAGCTCATTGGCTATCTGATGAGATTATTGTTTGTGCTCGTTGGTCTTATTTTCTGAACAAGGTGAAAAAACGATTACTGCTGTGTGACCAGCACCAACTCAGACACTTATTCAGACCACTATAAACCACCACAGTGGGATTCAATCTCAAACTCCAGTGCTCTTTGGTGTGATATTCAGCTATTATTGCTGGCAAACACTATTTAAAATGAAAATGGTATTGGAGCCAGGCCCTAAGCACAGGTTTAGTTTACCCAAGGAAATGTATGTACCTTCTGCTCTTAGCTGCAGTCACACAAAGGGAAAAATAAATAAGGTTTAGAAAGGATCCTGCACCACGGCCTAGCCTTTAGGGGACTGGGAGTGTGGAGAGGACATTGCGGTCAGAGCAACTTGATTTGTATCTGTGGTCCTGTGGGAAGGGGAATACACCAGGCCAATGCAAGAGAGCTGCCCTTTAGCTAGCCCTGACGCACCCCAACAATAAGCCAGCAGACTGCTGGATGTGTGAGAGGCATGTTCTGCCCCCAGCTATAACACACCAATGGGGGAGTATGGGTGTTTTCTTTTGAACATGGGTACAACACAGACTGGTTTAAAATCAAAGTTTGAAGTTCAAGAGAATTCACAAATTTGGCCAAATGTCCTGTGAAATGCACAATAATACATCTACACAGAATGCATCCATAACGTGTCATCTAATAATAATGAACAGAATTGTATGTCTGTGCAATATTCTATGTTTACAGAACCACACAGTATAAGTGAACTAAACATGTGATCGATACAAGAACCGATACTGAACCACGATTTTGGCCTCTGAAAAATTTCTACAAAATTACGAGAAAAAATAATTTTGGCTCAGAACCTGAAAGTAAAGGGTGGAACCAGACTTTGTGATATTGTGACATTGCAATGCAAAGCTGTGACAGTGTGTATTGTGACAATGCACTGTGGAGAATTAATTACGCCATCTAATTCACTTCCTTGTATTATAGTGACAACAATGTCTCAAAAACCTCAATTACTAAAAATAATTGATGTGAATTCTTTGCTTCAAGGCTTAATTTAATCCATAAAACTGTACAGCTCACTACATTTCACCTGACTGATTATTACTGTTGCTTACGCAGTGTGCAGGTGATGTAAAGAAGATGTAATTTAATGGTTTCAAAATGGAGAAAGAGACAAAATATTGAGGGGCAAAAAGAAGAGACATGTTGAGAAAATGACAGAAAGTGGCCAGAGTTTGAAAATATATCAAGCTTAAAAAACTAGCCGAGGACAAAAACATGAGGTCAGTGCTTCAGCATCATAGCAGAAAGCTACCAGTCTACTCATCCAATCCACAGAGTGGACATCACACAAGGTAACGTTAACACTTAACATAAATTTATGATTGCTAGTTGAGATGAAGGTTGATAAAAATGTACCTTAATGAAAATTTTGACATTAAATGTAATGGTTAGATGAACAATCAATATGGTGACTTGTTATGATGGTTCCGATAATTAGCTAAGATTACAGAAGTACAGCTAATTTGTGAAAGCCTGACCCTTTCACACACACCAAACACACAAATAGCTACATGCACAAGAACATGTACCTCCAAATCTAAATACAATATGATGCATAAAATACCACAGATCCACAAAACACTTACATAAGTGTGTTAAATGTTTAGTTTTGACAGATGTGTACAATATAAGCATGATGAATTGTCTAAAAAGGAAAACAAATTCCTGTTTATTTTAAGGGTCTGTCTTATATTCTCTTTTGAATATTACTACTGCTCTTTAATAAAGCAAAAGTATGTCTTATTTGATTACTTAATTAATTAATTAATGCAATAATCAATAGAATACTATTTTTTTGCAGTATCAGCACATCTGAAAATAGGTTTTTGGAAAGTCTAAGTTTAGAGCAGATTGAATCAAAATATAGATTTATGACACTTACTGTTTTGTACAGTTGTTGCTGATTGTGTGATGAACAAAAGCCTGTGTAAAAAATAATTTGAGATGGGTGTAATTTGTAAAAAAGTCAAGTCATGTCAGGCTACATCAGAGTGACTGAAATATCCTCAGACTCCTGAGGGTTAAGCCAAACCTGGACTACCACTCATTGCTTGCCTTATGTTTTCTGCCTTTCAAAGGTTCTGTACCAATTTGTTTGTTAATCATGTTTGCCTTTGTACTG
This sequence comes from Crenuchus spilurus, assembly GCA_036984385.1. Taxonomy (NCBI): domain Eukaryota; kingdom Metazoa; phylum Chordata; class Actinopteri; order Characiformes; family Crenuchidae; genus Crenuchus; species Crenuchus spilurus. The sequence goes on along the minus strand of BRDA01027562.1, from coordinate 571 downwards.
GTAGTCCTAGCCTGTGTAGCTTTTATAGTATCCTAGTCTGGGTAGCTTGTGTAGTATCCTAGCCTGTGTAGCTTGTATAGCATCATTGCCTGTGTAGCTTGTATAGCATCATAGCTTGTGTAGCTTGTATAGCATCATAGCTTGTGTAGCTTGTATAGCATCATAGCCTGTGTAGTTTGTATAGCATCATAGCCTGTGTAGCTTGTATAGCATCATAGCCTGTGTAGCTTGTATAGGGTCCTAGCCTGGTATCTTGTATAACGCCCTAGTCTGTGTAGCCTGTATACTGTTCTAGCTTGTGTAGCTTCTGTAATCCGTTTCTGTTTTTTTTCATTGTGTTGTGTTCTCTTGTTACGTTTGATTTGTAAATCTGTTTCTTAGGAAAAAAATAATTTTAGATGTAAGTAATTTGTAAAAAAGTCTAAGCTAGGATGACCAGATCTGAGGTGATGAAAAAGAGGACACCTTAGCGTGGGGGGGGGGATTTGGGGGCATATTATTATTATTATTAATTATTAATAAATACTGACAAATTATGATTTATATTTTATTAATAATTACTAGTTACTAT